>AWOL01S0393494.1:0-13298 GCA_000715115.1 Nicotiana otophora
AACTTTTAAACAAGTCTGTTGCGGCGTGCAACCCGATCCTCCAATATGGACTTTTAAACAAGTTTGTTACGGCGTGCAGCGCGATCCTCCAATATGGACTTTTAAACAAGTCTGTTGCGGCGTGCAGCCCGATCCTCCAATATGGACTTTTAAACAAGTCTGTTGCGGCGTGCAACCCGATCCTCCAATATGGACCTTTAAACAAGTCTATTGCGGCTTGCAACCTGATCCTCCAATATGNAAATATATTCATTTCAATCAACTCTATTGCGGCGCGCAACCCGCTCCTCCAATATATTCATTTATCAATTCTTATAGAATACATTTCCCTAATAAATGCAACAATTAATATAAAATTTAAAACAACAAGTATTCAATAGTTATGATTTAATTATGAAACAAGCAATGACAATTAGCAATTTATTATGAAAATCGGGAAGAAAATAGACAGTTTAATATTTAATATGCTAAATGTCAAGTAGCAATTAATACACATAAATCAAATAGCATGTAACAATTATTGCAGGAATTCAAGAATTAATATTTGTCAAGGAATAAGAAAGAAATAATTATTATAACAATTAATTTGTGTCTTAGAATAATTTATGATTTTCAACTAATTATGCAAATAATTAATTTGACGACGTATAGGCACTCGTCACCTCGCCTATACGCCGTTCACATACATTTCACATAACAAATAATTTAAGGGTTCTATTCCCTCAAGTCAAGGTTAACCACGACACTTACCTCGCTATGAAAATTCCAATAAATTACTCGACCACAGCTTTTCCTTTTAAATTTGTCTCCGAAAGCTTCAAATCTATTCACAAATAATTCGATATACTCAATACAAATCGTAAGAAGTAATTCCATATGAATTTACTAATTTTCCAGATAAAAATCCAAAATTCACTTTAAAAATTGACAGTGGGGCCCACATCTCAAATCTCAGAAAAATTTACTAAATCCGAACACCCATTTCGAGACGAGTCCAACCATTCAAAAATTATCAAATTCCGACATCGTATTGACCTTCGAATCTTCGTTTTACATTTTTGGAAGGTTTTGTAAAAATCTGATTTTTCTTCCATAAATTCATGGATTCATGATGTAAATGAGTATGGAATCATGAAATATAATCAATATAGGATAAGGAACACTTACCCCAATTGTTTCCCGTAAATATCGCCCAAAACTCGCCTAAATCGAGCTCCCCAAACTCAAAAATGAGTAAAATGGGTAAACTCCCCGTTTTATGGGATTTCTGGCGTTTTCGAGCGCCACAGGTAGCGTGGGGCGCTGCCCGTGGCGCACTCTCCAGAACACCAATAATTCCCAGCGCCAGGGCTAGCGCCCCACGCTACCCTGGGCGCTGGCGGCTACGAAACATCTTTCCCGATACGAAAATGGGCATAACTCTCTCATACGATGTCCGAATTCGACGATTCTCTTTGCTATGGCTCCAAAATTTCAATACAGATCTAATGCTTCCTTCGAAACCGAATTTGGAATTCATTTTCTTAATGGGATACCACTTATTCTTAAAGAAACGACGTCCAACGTTCTTGAAATGCCAAAAGTAAATTCCGTTGACCACCCGAAATCCACCCGAGGCCCTCGGGATCTCAACCAAATATACCAACAAGTCCTAAAACATGATACAGACTTGCTCGGGGTCTCATATCATATAAAACGTTGCTGAAATTATAATTCACACCTAGATTCGATCTTTTGAGTTTCCAAACTTTTAAATTTACAAATCTTGTGCCAAAACATGTTAAATGAATCCGGAATGACTTTAAATTTGGCACACAAGTCATAAATGACATAACGGAGCTATTCTAATTTTTTGAATCGGATTCCGACCCTGATATCAAAAAGTCAACCCCGTGGTCAAACTTGAAAAACTTTAGCCTTTAAATTGCTAGTTCCGTTAAATGGTCATAACTTAAGCTAGGGACCTCCAAATTAAATTTCGGGCATACGCCCAAGTCCCAAATCACGATACGGAGCTACCGGAACTGTCAAGATACTAATCCGGGTCCGTTTGCTAAAAATGTTGACCAAAGTCAACTCACTTGAGTTTTAAAGCACTATTTCACATTTTAATTCATATTTCACATAAAAACTTTCCAAAAAATTTTACGGACTGCGCACGCAAGTCGAGGAAGGATAAATGATTCTTTTAGAGGTCTTAGAATATAGAATTACTTATTAAATTTAAAAATGATATTTTGGGTCATCACAGAGCTATACATCAAGAGGAAGAAATGTGAGTTTGCACAATCAAAGGTCCACTTCTTAGGCCATGTTATTAGCAATGGCGAGCTACGCATGGACAAGGCTAAGGTACGTGCTATCCAGGAATGGAAGGCACCTATAAAGGTAACTGAGTTGAGATCCTTCCTTGACCTTGTTAACTACTATTGTCGGTTCATCAGTGGCTACTCAACAAAAGTCGCACCATTGACTGAGTTGCTAAAGAAGAATAAGCCATGGGTTTGGATGGAACATTGTCAAAAGGAGTTTGAAGGCCTTAAGGCACCTGTAACAGAGGAGCTAGTCTTGGCGGTACCTGACTTTGCCAAGACATTTTAGGTGCACACAAATCCCTCAGACTTTGCCATTGGGGGTGTCCTGATGCAGGATAAGCATCCCATAGCGTTTGAGAGCCGTATGTTAAATGAGACGGAGCGGCGTTACATGGTGCAAGAAAAGAAAATGACTGCCATTATGCATTGGCTTCGTACATGGTGACATTATTTGCTCGGGTCGAGGTTTGTGGTCAAGACTGACAATGTGGCTACTAGCTACTTTCAGACGTAGAAGACGCTCACACCAAAACAGGCTAGGTGGCAAGATTTCTTGGCCGAGTTTGATTATGTGCTGAAGTACAAGCCGGGCAAAGATAATGTTGTAGCCGATCCCTTGAGCTGGAAAGCCGAGCTTGTTGCCATCACTTTAGAAATTTGGGACATTTGTGAGGCTATAAAAGAAGGCATGTAGCATGATCCAGCAACCAAACAGCTTATCGAGTTAGCCAACCAGGGCAAGACGAGACGTTTTTGGGTAGAAGATGGCATACTGCTTACCACGGGTCGGCGGGTCTACATGACTAAGTTTGGAGACATTAGATGGTGGATCATAAGGGAGAGTCATGGCACAATGTGGGCTGGTCATCCAGGACAACGTCGCACTAGGGCCTTGGTTGAGTCAGTCTACTATTGGCCATGCATGCGAGATGGCATAGAATGTTATGTGCAGACTTATCTTGTCTGTCAGTAGGACATGGTTGAGCAACAACAACCTGGAGGACTTTTGGAACCTCTACGAGTCGCAGAGCGTCCATGGAAGAGCGTGACTATGTACTTTATCACTTTTCTACCGAAGTCCGATGGTTATGGTACTATTATGGTTGTCGTGGATAGATTTTCTAAATATGCAACCTTCATGCCCGCCTCACCAGGTTGCATTACGAAGGAAGCCGCAAAGCTATTCTTTAAGAACGTGGTGAAGTATTGGGGTTTACCAAGGCATATTATCAGTGATCGAGACCCCCGCTTTACTAGGAACTTTTGGAGAGAGTTATTCGATATACTTGGCACGGAACTACACTTTTCCACTAGTTTCCACCCATAGACGGATACACAGATGGAATGGGTCAATGCCTTACTGGAATGCTACTTGAGGCATTATATAAGCGCGCATTAGAAAGATTGGGAAAGGCTCCTGGACATCGCTCAATTGTCTTATAACTTGCAGCGGAGTGAGTCCATGGGGCAGAAACCATTTGAGTTAGTCACAGACCAACAACCACAAACTCCACATTCATTACCAGTTGGTTTGAGGGATAGAGTTTGGGGGCTTATCATATGGCCAAAGGATGGGAGCATCAACCTGACACTGCTAAGTCCTACTTGGATAAGGCAGCTAAGAAGTTGAAGAAGTTTGCAGACCGTAAGCGGCGTCCCACGGGCTATAGAGTTGGGGACATTGTAATGGTGAAGCTTAACCCAAGACAGTTCAAGGCACTACGGGGCATACATATGAATCTGATTCGCAAGTATGAGGGACCATTTAAGATTGTCTCCAAGGTAGGAAAGATCTCATACAAGCTTGACATGCCATCATATCTTAAGATCTATCTTGTCTTCCATGCCAGCATGCTTAAGCCATATCATGAAGACAAGGATGATCCGAGTAGGAGCCAATTAAGTCGAGCGCCTATTACTATCACCGCCTCACATGACCGGGAGATTGAGGCTATTATTGATTACCAGGCCAGGCAAAAACAAGGGCAAAAATCCACCGCAATGTTCCTCGTCCATTGGAAGGGGAAATCTCCGGAGGAGGCATGCGGGAATGATATGAAGACTTATGGCAATTCAAAGATATGATCCGAGAGTTTATATAGCAACATTGTGCCGCGGTCATCGCAACATTAGGTTGGGGAGAGTGTGATGACCCGCCACATCACCATGACACATAGGCACAATTTGGCATATATTAATACCATGTGGAAGCTTACATAGGGGAAGATTCTAAAGAAGTATGGACATTTCCTTTGGAAGACCCTAGGTGCATATGGATTTGCTAGGAAAGTCCTTGGAATCTTCTAGGCTTGTAGAAAATTCTAGAGAAAGCCCTTATCTTGTAAATATTAAGAAATTATGTAATTATTAATATTTACACTCTAGCCCCTAGGAGACTAGTATATAAAGGGGGCCATCCATTTGTAATTCACCAAGCAAACAATTCAAGTTCTCTCTAATACAAAGCTTCCTTTAACAATTCTCTTGTGTTATTTTTACTATTCTCTTAGCGATCTTGAGTGTGGTAAGGCTAACTTGGAATAGCAAGAATGTGAGCAAGTTGTGCAATATCGTGAGCGAGTTGTCAAGTGTCGCACGTGTACTTAGTTAATAACTAAGGACGTGACAATACTCTTCTATTTTCACATGATGACAAGTTAAATTTTATTATGTTCCCAAATGTATTTAGAAGGAAAAGTACCTAAATTAATTGTAGTATATTTTTTATTATTAAAATATAAATAGTTTGACTTGGCACGAATTTGAAGAAATGAAGACTTTTAAAACTCATGATTTTAAACATGTCATAATATTTGCGTGGTTATAAGACTTTTGAAACCCACATTGTCAAATCTGTCATAACATTTATGACTGTAAAATATTGTCATTAAGAGCAAAATACTAAGTTTATGTTAAATTATTTTTATATTTAGAAAAAGATCATTTTATTTTGGAAAAAAATAAACAGAAAATAGAGTCACGTAAACTAATGAAGAGGCTACATGTAACGACCTGACTAGTTATTTTGAGATCTAGCATGTCATTCAGCGGTCTGAGACCTTGAGTAGTTTTAATTCAGGTATTATGACTTGTACATGTGGTCGGAATTGAATTTCAGGAAGTTCGAAGTTGATTTGGAAAGAAAATTTTAAATTCGAAAGTTTTAAGTTGTAAGAGTTGGTCAGGGTTTGACTTTTGAGTAAACAACCTCGGAATCAGTATTTGATGGTTCCAATAGGTTCGTATGATGATTTCAAACTTGGGCGTATATTCGGGTTGAGTATCGGGTGATCCGGGGGCATTTCGGCGTTTAATATTGAAAGTTAGCATTTTAAAAGTTTTAGAATTTCTTAAGTTTGGTTTGAAGTGGACTATGGTGTTATCGATATCCGTATGGGGTTTCGAGCTTTGAAATAGGTTTGCATTGTGGTTTATGACTTGTACGTAAAATTTGGCATCATTCTAAAATGTTTACGTGTGATTCGGACGCGTTCAGCTAAGGATGAAGGTTTGAAAGTTAAGAGAGTTTAAGAAATTGAGTTTGATCTTTAATTCTTGGTTTTGATGTTGTAATTTGTGTTTCGAGCCTTCGGACAAGTTTACATAGGGTATATAAACTTGTTAGAATGATTGAACGGGGTTCCTCGGAGGGTAGTTCTGGACCATTTTTAGGCCTTTTGGAACTGTTGATAACTGGTGTCGAGGGTGTGAAATGCGATGGGAAGGTGTGGGCCACGATAGCAAAGAGCAAAGTGTTGTTCCAAGCCTTGTGAACCGCGATCGCGGAAGGAAGGTCGCGATCGCGGAAGGAAGGTCGCGATCGCATAGAAGAACTTTCTGTTGTTAGTGGTCTAACTTCGGAAGCTTATATCGGGTAATCTATAAAGAATTTTAAGATGATCTAAAAATGAAAGTCGTAGCTCTTTCAATCTAGTTTTTAGTCAAGCAAACTGTTTGTTATTTGTAAATTTGTACAAAAAGTTATGGCTATTATGGTGAAGTGTGTCTGTGAAGAAGAAAACACAAATTGTACATTGCTTTCGCGGGATTTTGGCCGCGATCACGATGAAGCAAACATTGATGGAACTTTTTTTAACCACGATCGCATGGCTTATGACTTCGATCGCGAAGAAGGAGGCCTGACAGGTGTATTAAATATCTACTGTACTGAGGAAGATTGAATATGACAGAGAGGAGTTTGCTTGAAAGGAAGAAGGGTGTGAAAGCTTGATTATCGTTTTTTGGATACAGCATGACTTCTAGTTTGGAACGTATGGTTGGACTTTCAGTTGATGCTAATGAGGGATGAACAAACTCTTACAGCTGGCGGGAGAGCCTGGGCTCGGGAGGGTTTTCTGATTTCATGGTAGTTGTACCCAAGGCAACGTCGTTGGAAGATGTCGGTATGGAATTACACAAGTGGGCTATCTCCTATGAGCATATTAGCGGTTGTGCGATTTTGATGAAGTTTCTACAAAGAGTTCTACTCACTACCTAATAGGAGGTCGAATGAGCGATTGTACTGACAATTCGGAATGTTCATGAAAAGTTTAACGAGAGATTACGAGGAATTTGGCGGGTTATCAGTGCGAGATCACGGTAATTGAGAAGGAGGAATTATTGTGGGTTCTACATTTATGTGATTGTAGCTTAAAGCTAAGTGGGGGAGCCCACTGTCTATGATTAGATCACATGGTCGTCTGCTTTTGCTGTTTCTAGTTATCAGTTCATTGGTGAATTATTTATCACTAAGAAAAGGGAACACTAGGGGTAACTCGAGCAAAGAACTTGATGAATGTGTGCTATATTTCGCCTTATCGATTCATGTTCAGGTTATGGGAAGAATCAGAGTTTATGCTTCTTGTGGATGTGATGTACAAGGAAAAGAATTCATTCAGTTGCTTCTTTGGGAGTGTTTATGAGCTAACAGAGCGTTGGAGTTGGATTATATTCGGGACAAAGTCAGAGTAGGTGACTCTCAATAATAGTTCTCGTAGGTTCAAGAATTAAAGTGCACTGTCTAAGGAATTTGGTTCTGTTGTGTAGTTAAGGATCGAGTTTTTGCAGTGCATTAAGAAAGGGACTTGGAGTGTTTCTATGTTAGCACTGGGGGTCTGCAGTGCGATGTTAGAGAGATGAAAGAAAACAACTTCAAATTCATAGAGGATCTTTCAGAATGGGTGTACCAGTTAGAGATGCTATTGTGCGCATAAGGAGGGTATAAGATAGTTCATGGGTATTGAGACGATGTGGTCTCGTAAATTGGGTCACTCGGGATGAGTGTGTTGGGTTTCATTATGTTTTGAATGGAGCTATCATTATTTCTAAGCCAAGTCAAGAGTAAATTGAAAGAAGTGGGGCAGGTTAGTAATGGTTTGAATTAGCATGATTGTGGCAATGATCAGTTCCTTCGGCGTGTTGAGTTATACAGGTGGTTTGTGGCTGTACGTACAGGATTGACAGCCACCATAATTTGCTTGATATGGGAGGTATTCGATTCCTATGGCCTTGTTGTGTAAATGGATCCCGGAAGAGTTATGGCAGTTTAGACCACGACTTGAGGTTTGTATTTTCTACGGTCATGTAAATTCAATTGTATGTTGCAATGGTTCTTCAAAAATGCGTTAAGTGAAAGGTTTCTAGCCAATAAAGTGTTTATTCTACTAGTAGTTTAAGGGTTATGATGAATTATTGTACTTTAGCGTAGCGGCATGATAGGTGCAGTGAACGACATGGGAATTGGAAGTTGAGGATCAAGGTTATGGCTCGGTGTTGAAAAGAATGTCACAAGCTCGGATGGGCAGGGAAGAATTCAGATGTTTAGAGTAAGCTGGCATTATCTTAGTGTTGCCTGAGAATGGTGTTCTGCGGAAGAGGCTTTGTGTATTGATTTGCGGATTCATGATTTGCTTTACAGAATTAGTACGGTTGGTGGTATGGAGGTGCAGACTTTGCTACCTGGTGCGGAAGGTCGTGGGAGTATATCCCGTGGGAAAATTGTATAAGTGTGACATGTTAGTCACTTGATTGTTAAGAATTAAAACCAAGTATGGAGATTCGGGTACTATCGCTAATGTGAGAGTTTATGCCTGAAAGGCGCTCTATTCCTTTGGTTGCAGGCTGTGGGAGTTTATTCTGCATTGGACGGCTGCTCGTGTGTATTATGAATAGGGCCATTGTGGATCCTTGAAAGGTTGTTGGCCCAGTATGGTATGATCAGAATCGGCTTAAGGTCCGTTGGCGGGTCTAATATAAATGTGTGCTCTATGTCAGGTCGGAGGTGTTCATTCGGCATAACATTGCTTACGGAGGAGTCTTTGAGCGTTGTATGTTATTCCCGTCATCGGCTATTCCATATATCTCTATTGTGGTAGGTGGGTTGTGAGACGACTTGATTATTCGCACATGTGTTGTGATCCCGTGTAGCGTGTGGTGTTATATGAGCAAGATGGTTCTCGAGATACAGGTCATTCATTGCACCTTAGTCGTCCTTGGGGTTTTGTAGCGTATGGCACTATCCGTCTCCCCAGGATTGTATTATGCACCTGGCATGCTTGTGATCAATATTCGAACACTTCATAAGTATAAGCATTTCGGCTTGATAGGTGTTTAGTTATTGATTGTTATGTGTGGATCGGGTGGAACGTCGCCACAGGTATATTGTTTGGATTGGGGTGGCACACCGCCACAGGTATGTTGTGTGGATCGGGTTGCGCACCGCAACGATGTCATGTCTGCATAGGGTTGCACGCCGCAACAGTGTCATATTTGGATCGGATTGCACGGTGCAACAGTGACATGTTAAGTACGGTTCCTTAAACTTATTTTGTGTACCTTGTTTCCCATCTCTGAGATAAAGCCATAATATCGGTTAGCCGCAACAGTGTATGTTGGCACGTTCGAGGACGAGCGTATATATAAGTGGGGGGAGAATGTAACGACCTGACCGGTCGTTTTGAGATCTAGCGTATCGTTTGGAGGTTTGAGACCTTGAGTAGCTTCACTTCAGGTATTATGACTTGTACGTGTGGTCGGAATTAAATTTCTGGAAGTTCGGAGTTGATTTGGAAAGAAAATTATAAATTCAGAAGCTTTAAGTTGGAAGAATTTACCATAGTTTGACTTATGAGTAAACGACCTCGGAATCAGGATTTGAAGGTTTCAATAGGTTTGTATGATGATTTCGGACTTGGGCATATGTTCGGGTTGAGTATCGGGTTATCCGGGGGCATTTCGGCGCTTAATATGGAAACGTGGCATTTCGAATGGTTTAGATTTTCTTAAGTTTGGTTTGAAGTGGACTTTGGTGCTATCGATGTCTGTTTGGGCTTGCAAGCCTTGGAATAGGTTCGCATCGTGATTTATGACTTGCACGTAAAATTTGGTGTCATTCTAAAATGTTTACGTGTGATTCGGATGCGTTCTGCAAAGGATGAAGGTTTGAAAGTTAAGAGAGTTTAAGAAATTGAGTTTGATCTTTAATTCTTGGTTTCGATGTTATAATTAGTTTTCCGAGCCTTCGGACAAGTTTACATAGAGCATATAAACTTGTTAGAATGATTGAACGAGGTTCCTCGGACCCCGGGTGAGTTTTGGGATGGTTCTAGACCACTTTTAGGCCTTTTAGAACTACTGATAACTGGTGTCGAGGGTGTGAAATGCGATGCAGGAGGTTTGGGCCGCGATAACAAAGAGCAAAGTGCTTTTCCAGACCTTGTGAACCGCGATCGCGGAAGGAAGGTCGCAATTGCCTAGAAGGAATTTTTGTTGTCAGTAGTCTGACTTCGGAATCTTATTTCTTGCAATCTATAAGGAATTTGGAGATGATCCAAAAATAAAAGTTGTAGACCTTTGAATCTAGTTTTCAGAAAATTAAACCGTTTGGATTTGGAATGTTTTACAAAAAGTTATGGCCATTATGGTGAAGTGTGTCTGTGAAAAAGAAAACACAAATTGTACGTTGCGATCGCGGGAATTTGGTCGCGATCGCGATAAAGGAATCATTGCTGGAACGTTTTTTAACTGCGATCGCGAGGCTTATGATTGCGATCACGAAGAAGGAGGCCTGGCATGTGTATTAAATATCTAATTTTGGGATTTTAAGCTCATTTTTTCACTTTTAAGTTCTTGGAGCACATGTGGGGTAGTTCTTGAAGACAATTTTCGCCATATATCATGAGGTAAGTTATTCCTACTTATTTCGAGTCAAATAGTTGGGTTATATATGAATTTTAACATGGAATTTGATAGAAATTGTGGAAATTTTGGAAGAAAACCTAGAAATTGTATTTTTGGATTTTGATATGAAATTAGACATGAAATTGGGAATACATTATATAATTGAGTTCGTGGTACTATGGGTAATGTACTCATGCTGCACTTACTGGGTATGCGTTGATTTACGTACTCAAGCTACATTTCTGCTCTAAATGTGCAGGATCTGACAAATTCATTTAGTGGTCATCTTGGGGAGTAGCCGCAGTTGCTGAGGAGACGTTTGGTGAGCTGCATTCCAGGCTATGTATCGCAGCCCACAAAGTCTCTATCGTACTATTTACTCTATCCTGTCTTATTTACATTTTGGACAGATGTTGTATTATTATTGTACTTCTTAGTAAATGCTTATGCATTTGTGACACCGAATTTTGGAGATACTCTAGTGATTGTTATGGTTCGGCTTAAGATTGTTATCTTTTATTTTATATCTTACTAATATTTTAAGTATTCATGATTTTTAAACGCATTAAATCTTTTACTTAATAAGGCTTATGATTTTAAAAATAATAAAATAAATAATTAAGCCGATAGAGTACCGTTGGCTTGCCTAATGGTCACGTTGGGAGACATCACGACCTATAGTGGATTTTGGGTCATGACAATACATGTAAAATCAAAATAGAATAAGTGAAACATATAAGTGTTATTTGAGTATTATACGATAAGAAGAAACCTACGTAAGTAAAATTAAGCTCTACCGAACATTTACCAGACCTACCATCTTATATGTGGTACAAGTTGGTTGCAAAAAATAACAACAACAACAACCCAGTATAATCCCACTAGTGGGGTCTGGGGAGGGTAGTGTGTACGCAGACCTTACCCCTACCCTGGGTAGAGAGGCTGTTTCCAAATGACCCTCAGCATCCTTCCTCCAAGAACTCCCTATCTTGCTCTTGGGGTGACTCGAACTCACAACCTCTTGGTTGGAAGTGGAGGNATTCTTGGTTTCGATGTTATAATTAGTTTTCCGAGCCTTCGGACAAGTTTACATAGAGCATATAAACTTGTTAGAATGATTGAACGAGGTTCCTCGGACCCCGGGTGAGTTTTGGGATGGTTCTAGACCACTTTTAGGCCTTTTAGAACTACTGATAACTGGTGTCGAGGGTGTGAAATGCGATGCAGGAGGTTTGGGCCGCGATAACAAAGAGCAAAGTGCTTTTCCAGACCTTGTGAACCGCGATCGCGGAAGGAAGGTCGCAATTGCCTAGAAGGAATTTTTGTTGTCAGTAGTCTGACTTCGGAATCTTATTTCTTGCAATCTATAAGGAATTTGGAGATGATCCAAAAATAAAAGTTGTAGACCTTTGAATCTAGTTTTCAGAAAATTAAACCGTTTGGATTTGGAATGTTTTACAAAAAGTTATGGCCATTATGGTGAAGTGTGTCTGTGAAAAAGAAAACACAAATTGTACGTTGCGATCGCGGGAATTTGGTCGCGATCGCGATAAAGGAATCATTGCTGGAACGTTTTTTAACTGCGATCGCGAGGCTTATGATTGCGATCACGAAGAAGGAGGCCTGGCATGTGTATTAAATATCTAATTTTGGGATTTTAAGCTCATTTTTTCACTTTTAAGTTCTTGGAGCACATGTGGGGTAGTTCTTGAAGACAATTTTCGCCATATATCATGAGGTAAGTTATTCCTACTTATTTCGAGTCAAATAGTTGGGTTATATATGAATTTTAACATGGAATTTGATAGAAATTGTGGAAATTTTGGAAGAAAACCTAGAAATTGTATTTTTGGATTTTGATATGAAATTAGACATGAAATTGGGAATACATTATATAATTGAGTTCGTGGTACTATGGGTAATGTACTCATGCTGCACTTACTGGGTATGCGTTGATTTACGTACTCAAGCTACATTTCTGCTCTAAATGTGCAGGATCTGACAAATTCATTTAGTGGTCATCTTGGGGAGTAGCCGCAGTTGCTGAGGAGACGTTTGGTGAGCTGCATTCCAGGCTATGTATCGCAGCCCACAAAGTCTCTATCGTACTATTTACTCTATCCTGTCTTATTTACATTTTGGACAGATGTTGTATTATTATTGTACTTCTTAGTAAATGCTTATGCATTTGTGACACCGAATTTTGGAGATACTCTAGTGATTGTTATGGTTCGGCTTAAGATTGTTATCTTTTATTTTATATCTTACTAATATTTTAAGTATTCATGATTTTTAAACGCATTAAATCTTTTACTTAATAAGGCTTATGATTTTAAAAATAATAAAATAAATAATTAAGCCGATAGAGTACCGTTGGCTTGCCTAATGGTCACGTTGGGAGACATCACGACCTATAGTGGATTTTGGGTCATGACAATACATGTAAAATCAAAATAGAATAAGTGAAACATATAAGTGTTATTTGAGTATTATACGATAAGAAGAAACCTACGTAAGTAAAATTAAGCTCTACCGAACATTTACCAGACCTACCATCTTATATGTGGTACAAGTTGGTTGCAAAAAATAACAACAACAACAACCCAGTATAATCCCACTAGTGGGGTCTGGGGAGGGTAGTGTGTACGCAGACCTTACCCCTACCCTGGGTAGAGAGGCTGTTTCCAAATGACCCTCAGCATCCTTCCCTCCAAGAACTCCCCACCTTGCTCTTGGGGTGACTCGAACTCACAACCTCTTGGTTGGAAGTGGAGGGTGCTTACCATCAGAGCAACCCACCTTGTC
>AWOL01S0393501.1:0-14066 GCA_000715115.1 Nicotiana otophora
GTGTTCCTTTTTCAGTAATATAGGGTACTATCTACTAATTCCATTTCCTTTAGTAACACAGGGTACTACCCCGTGGTTGCATATCTTCACATAGCTAGTTTATACTACTGTCTTTGTCTTTCTTTCAATAAATTAGATAGTTTATAGCTTTCTCTAATTAACTCACAAAATTTTCCTAGTGCCAGACTGGGGCAAAAATAATTTGTTCGCTTTGTTCGTCTTTGATGGCTTTGCAGGCTCCGCCGTATAGTACAAGTGATGATTAAAGCTCGCAGTTTCAGTTTCTCATTAGAAAAAAGAAGTCTTTCAATCACAAGATAGTTGGAGTTAGCTTTGATAATGTGTCAGCAATCCAGTTTCTCAAGTTTCATTTTCTCAAATTCTGATCCAAAAAGCAAGCAATCGAGAATGAGCCATAATCTTTTCTTCAAAGAGCATCAAGATCCAATCTAAGGTCAGCACAAGCGAGCAGGTCAAGAATCAAGATTTGACTCCAGAAGATACATTGATAGGAATTTTGTAACTTTTAGCTTCCAGGCATATCTGGTTCTCTATGTAGTTCTCTTCTCCTTTTCTTTTGATGTAAGCAGCAAGTGACAGTAACAACAANAACTCAGGTAGAACCTTTTCGCTTAGGGGGATCCAACTCATATTTCCGAGTAGAAGTACTCTTCGCTCAGGCTGTTTTACATAGCTTAACTCAGGTAGAACTTTTTTGTCTAGGGGGATCCAACTCATATTTCTGGGTACTTCGCTTAGGCTGTTTTACGTAATTTAACTCAGGTAGAACCTTTTCGCCTAAAGGGATTCAATACTTTATCCATAATATGCCAACCCTTGTTTATATTTTCTTTCAGTAGTACGGGTTACCAACCCCTGGTTACATTTCTTTTCAGTAATACAGGGTACGAACCCCTGGTTATATTTCTCCTCAGTAATATAGGGTACCAACCCCTGGTTACATTCTTTTCAGTGATAAAGGGTATCAACCTCTGGTTACAATATACAGAGTGCCAATCCCTAGTTACATTACTTTCAGTGATACAGGGCTTCAACCCCTGGTTGCATTCGTTTTTAGTAATACAAGTTGCCAACCCTTAGTTGTGTTCCTTTTTCAGTAATATAGGGTACTATCTACTAATTCCATTTCCTTTAGTAACACAGGGAACTACCCCGTGGTTGCATATCTTCACATAGCTAGTTTATACTACTGTCTTTTTCTTTCTTTCAATAAATTAGATAGTTTATAGCTTTCTCTAATTAACTCACAAAATTTTCCTAGTGCCAGACTGGGGCAAAAAAAATTTGTTCGCTTTGTTCGTCTTTGATGGCTTTGCAGGCTCCGCCGTATAGTACAAGTGATGATTAAAGCTCGCAGTTTCAGTTTCTCATTAGAAAAAAGAAGTCTTTCAATCACAAGATAGTTGGAGTTAGCTTTGATAATGTGTCAGCAATCCAGTTTCTCAAGTTTCATTTTCTCAAATTCTGATCCAAAAAGCAAGCAATCGAGAATGAGCCATAATCTTTTCTTCAAAGAGCATCAAGATCCAATCTAAGGTCAGCACAAGCGAGCAGGTCAAGAATCAAGATTTGACTCCAGAAGATACATTGATAGGAATTTTGTAACTTTTAGCTTCCAGGCATATCTGGTTCTCTATGTAGTTCTCTTCTCCTTTTCTTTTGATGTAAGCAGCAAGTGACAGTAACAACAATAACAGTCTTAACTCTAGTCAAAGGCGGATCTAAAATTTTAAGTTTATGGGTTCCTACAAAAATCTTAAGCTAATATACAATAATAACTAGATTAATGGACTGGATTCCAAGCTAAATATTCTTATACATTTAATGAATTTTTCAACCAAATACCGGATCTAGACAAAAGTTACTAGGTTCACGGGAACCCATAACTCATGCACTGGATCCGCCCCTGACTCTAGTGTTCGGTAATCCCAGCTACCAAATTTTTTCAGAACTACACTGACATGATTCCTTTATAGCCAAGGATATGTAGGCAAACTCGGAAGCAAGGTTCGGTCATATTTTTCAAGAAAATGCTTTTGTTAGTCATATGTGAGCAAAATTAGACATGACATTCACTATCTTTGCACGGAAACTCTTCATGTTCTCGAGCAAAGAGGGCCAGCTGTAAATGCCTAATTTTGCACTTTCTTTTTCTTTCTTTTTGTGTTTATTATGTGTGTATGTGTAGGATTGTTTTAGTTGTTTATAGTTAATTAAAAGAGAATAAGAATTTAGGCTAAGGTGTGTTATTAGCTGAGTTGGGCGAACATTGGCCCCAAAATCGGAGCCCAAAAGCACCTAGACCCGGTCCAACATAAGGCTAGCCCGTTGGAGTCTTTAAATGACGTAGTTTCATAGTGAAACTACGTCGTTTCATTTAGTATCCCAGAGATTGAGTCTTAGCCGTTTTATCTCTCTTGATCCAATGGTCCACAATCAATCTCCAGCTAGGTAGTTAAGACTTAAAAAGACTGAAATTTTGCCCCATTTCCCCCATAATTCTTCTTCTCTCCTTCCTTCTTCACTCTCTCTCGTCCCTCAGACTTCTTCGCCGCACCCACGGCGGCGGTGCCCCCCAAAAATAGCCCACGGCCGCGGCGCATGTCCAAACACCATCAAATTTTCACCATCTCTTCCTCTTTTCATCCTCTACACCAATCCAAACCCCAAACCCCCGAAATCCAAACCAATCTCCTTAAATCTAGCCTTGACCGAAACCCTAGATTACTTTGTTCTTAAAATTTCTCGAGTTTTAGCTGCCCCTGCACCGTAACACCTACATAAATGGATAGATCTCAAAGAAATCTATCCATTCCTACCAATTTCACCCCCGAAAGCACCACCACTCTCACTGCAGCGACCGCCATATTGTCGCTACCTCTCCATCGTTGAGCCACTGTTCTTGCATGAACACGACCCCTTAGTCTCTTTTCTCTTTGACACAGTGCTGGACTCAACACTGGTTCACCAGAGTTTGTGTTTTTCGGCATTTATCGTTGAGAAAAAGAGGCGAGGAGGTCAATTCACCGTCTATTTGTGTCGTACTACTGGTTCGAAGCTCGGGCGCTTAGGTAAAACCTTTACCTCTTCCTCCGTGCTTTTGATTTACTGTTTCAATGCTATTTGATTATAGTTCTCTTTTTAGTTTAAATTAGGTTTGTAGTCGTTTTAGTTTAACGCTTAATGTAGTCTCTGTTTCGATTGACAATTAGGATTAGGTTTTAATTTATGTTATATGCTCATGCTTCTTCCTAATTATGTAATTTATACTTTTAATTTTGTTAAATTAGGATAAGTATTCTAGTTTAGTTTCAACAAACACTAACTCATATCGATTCTTGTTGTTTAAAGTTTAGTTAATATCGGTTAATTGTTGTTTGTTTGTTCTTGATTATCTGTTTGGTTTAGTTACTATGAGTTTAGTTAGTTTGATGTTCTGATCAGTTCATAACCAATTTCTCGTTAGGTTGTTACAATTGTTGTAATGAGTTTATGTTTTCAAATAGGTCGTTTGGTTTTAAATTACTTTTTAAATTATGTTGAAGTGTTGTTAATCTAACTATTACTTAGCAAATGATGTTTGTATGTTTTGGTTGATCACTTTAGTCTAGTTACATGGTTGCTTGTGTTTTGGTTTGAATCAAATAGAGTGGTACTGATTTGGTGTAAAGCTGAAAGCTAGATATGTTAATCATGAAATACATGTTAGTTTGCTTTTACTGTTTTAAGCATGATGGAAAATAGGCTTTGTGTCAAAATTTGGTGAAAAGAGGACTGTTTTGGCACACAAAAATTAGTCCTTTTGCACAGATTTTTGGTGAAACAAAATCTGTCCAAAATGACTTATTTTTCCTACTTAAAAGACATATCTTGACACACTTACGGATAATCTGGACACTCTAAGAAAGACACAACAAAAAGAGAGTAAAAAGGCATCAGCTGAACATCAAAGTAAGCAGAAAAAACTGAAAATTTGTGAGTTCTTTCTTTCTTCCTTTTTCTAAGTCACTGAACTTCTAGTTTGAGTTTTTGTGTCATTTTGGGTTCAAAAGATTGCTGTTTGGTTGCTGTTTTCACTGCTGGATGTTGGCTAGTTTGCTGTTGTTCGTTAGTTTGTACTTCCAGAGTTCTATCTTTGCTATAGTTTGATTTTCAGCTCTTCAGGTAACCCTTAAATTTTATAATGCAGATTTTATGGTAAATAATTGAAGGTAAGGATCTATTTAAGCTCTTCAAGTGTTAAAATTTAATCAGTTATTAATAGCGTATAGATCTAAAATGTGTAACTTCATGTTTTTTTTCAAGTTCCTTTTCTTGTACTTTTGAGTTTGCTTCTTGTTTTGCTTTATAAGACACTGAAGTTTAGCCATGAAGTTCCCTGCTATTTGTCTTGTTGTAATTAAGCATCCGTGATGTTACTTTTGAATGACAAATGCTTAAGCTAAATTAGATTCTTAGGTGAGTCCAATGTTCAAAAGGGAAGTCCCAAATACTTGAAGTTTGTTTAGATGGAATACAACTTGAAGTTTGAAAAGTAGGGTCTATATTCATGCGTTTATTAATGTATAGAAGAAGTTAGTTGTTGGGTTTAGTATAGCTATATAGACACGTTTAGCGTTTTTATTACTTTGATTTTATTAAATATCTGTGAAGTTAAATGAAGAAAAACAGTGGATAATGAATTGGAATGGAGAGTTGGCACGATGAATGTGTTAGTTCCGTTATTGAAATTGGGGTACTAAAAGATGTGTAAGTTTAATCATTCTTTTTTAATTCTTGTCCAAATTAGTATTAGGTGATATAGTAATATTTAATAGAGATGAATTTTTAAAATTAACAAAAGAGAACTTGGATTTGAGTAAGTAGGCCACATAGATTTGTGCATAACTAGTCTTGTTGGGTTGTATTAGTAAACTGAAAAATGCAGATTATTTGGGCCAAATGAGATCAAATTCGCCAAGCCCATAGCAAGATGAGTAAGCTGATCCATGTTCTTTAAATAAATTCTGCTAACCCACTTCCATAAATAACAAAACTGACCCATCTTTAACATAAGCAAAGCTGGTCATTTCATAAATAATTGGGCACATCTTACATTTTTCTTAAATAAAAACGGCTCAGTGGCCCTATTGCCATAAAACATAAGTTGGCCCATTTCTCAAATAAACTAAGCTGGCCCATATTTAAATAAGAGTTGGCCAGCCCCTTTTTTTTTAGTCATAAATTTTTAATAATCTGATTTTCTTTTAAATAACTTAATCATACTTAATTAATTTTAAATGCTAGGCAACTAGTAGGCGCGCTTAACCTTTTTATTCACGAACTCGCTTGCATAGCGTGATGTTTAGCACTTAATAAATTAATTCACTAATTTCAATAGCTTAATTAATTCCTAATATAATTAATCCCTTGCTATAATCGCGGATTCGCTTGCGTAGCGCGATAGTGGCATTTAATAATTTTCTAAACTAATTTTCTCAAGCATAAATATAGTAGTTTCTCAAAAGTACTACAAATAATTGATTGTCATCATTTCGAATTCGCTTGCGAGGCGTAATTATGATAAGTTAATTAATTTTGTTTTCGATCACGCATTCGCTTGCGTAGCGTAGTTATGACAACGTAATATTATCCAAGTTATTCTTTAATAATTTTAATAATCAAGCAATAAAAGCGGACATAGGAAAAACATGAAAATCATATAAATTACAGTTTATCTAAAATTAATTCAAGCCAAGTTTAAGTCAATAAAGCGACCGTGCTAGAACCACGGGACTGGAATAATAATAGAGTCAAACCTTCATTTGACTAGGGACTAAAATAAAAGGTGACTTGGAATACCAAAAAATAAATTACAAATGGTGACTCTGTAAATAAAATAATCCCTACTTAAATTTGTCACTTCAAAATAAAAAACTCTTTTAACCCACGGCAATTCATAATATATACTATCTTTAGAGTTAAAAAGGGGTGTGACGGATAGTGCTTAATCTTGAAAACGAAAAATATTTTTAGCTGCAAAAAACTATTTACATTGATTTTGAAAAACGGAAAAATAGTTATTTGAACATCTTCATTGTGTTTTGAAAAAATATGACAACTAATAACAGAATCGACATGTAAAAATAATTTAAAATGATTAATTGTGAATTTGTGATCTTAGCAAGTTTCTCCATGCTTAAGAAATGGTCAAACTACATCATAAAATATTTGCTTTTCAAATTTCAACAGAATGGATTTATTTATTAGACGTTGCACATAATCCCCAAACAAAAAACATTATCCTTTGCATTGAGAAACCCAACTTGATACCATATTTTCTTTTTCTTTTTTATATTTTGGAGGGAAAATGATTCTTAAAGCAGGTCTCATATTTTTATGCGATTTACTGTGTCGACCTTTTTGTCATTAACTTTCAAGTTGAGGGCATATCAGACTTATCAGAGAATAACCTAAGCTTGAATACGCTGCTCTCAACTACTCTTATAGATGGTATATATGTATTTTTTCCCTCTTCTTTATGCTTTTTAAGAAAAAAGATTGTGAATATATATTTTAGAAAATTAGTTAGAAAATATTTTGTACATAACTGATTGTTCGAGATTCGAGAGGAAAGTTTTGTCCAGATTTCTTACTATCTTCCATACTCCTTTTGTTTCGAGAAGAATGAAGCTCAAGTTTCATCCTCAAGTTCGGTAGAGGACATAGGGACGGACAGCGCTGTTAGTTAGTTTAGGAGCGGAGGTACGAGACAAAAAGGGAAATTTCTCTCGAATAAGCAGTTTCACAAGACCTTTGGCTAATAGTTTAGTACAAAAGTATCTTGGATAGAGCTGGAACCGAATGGATGTGTAGATGAAAAGGAAGATGGTGCTGATCGCTGCATTAAATATTCATAATTCAAGAAAATGATTACTAGAATAAGACAGTAATCAGTATAATTCAAAAAGAATGATATAAGACAAAAAAGGGTTAATTTCCTAAAGCAGAATAATTGAGTGAAAAATTAAAGAATGATTGAGGAGGAGAGAAGTTGGGCTATAAATAGTGCATAAAATACCTTAGTTTGACGGTGAGACCATCGGTTCATGTGTCTCATGATTGAGGCTATAAATCTGCTTCTAGCCCTGATACCTGTGCTGGTAGAAATAGCAAGTAGCTGGTGAAATAAATAAAGTGAGAACAAATTAGCTAGGACACTATCGTTACAAAATATATATAAATAATTGAGGAAAGCCACGTAAATTATTTTATATGCTTTATACTCTTGTCCTTTAGTCATGAAGTTGGTACAACAATAGTTTAAAGAATTGTTATACTAGGCAAGAGCATCAATCCACATGTAGCCAACTCATGAACAAAGCATCTATAAACCATATAACTTCTTGTCAAAATTCAAGAAATACAATGTCTTTAGCAACCATTTCTTTGCTTCTCCTCTTGTTTTCTGCTTCTATTTCAGCAAATGAGAAGCCCTCAGCCTATGAAGAGTTGCAGAACTATGACTTCCCAATTGGGATTCTTCCTAAAGGGGTGACAGGCTATGAATTGAACCCGAAAACGGGCGAATTCTCCGCGTATTTTAATGGCTCATGTAGGTTCATGTTGAGTTCATATGAGCTTAATTACAAGCCTGTGATAAAAGGAGTGATATCAAAAGGCATGCTTAGGAAATTGAGTGGTGTTAGTGTTAAGGTTGTATTGGTATGGCTTAACATTGTGGAGGTTAGAAGGAAAGGTGACAATCTACAATTCTCAGTTGGGATTACTTCTGCAAATTTTCCTATTAGGAGCTTTGTGGAATGCCCAAGTTGTGAATGTGGATTGGATTTTATTCATGATCGAAGATGAGAGGAAGTTTAAGCAAAAGCTCCATGTGTCTTCTTCGTAGAGTCTACTTGCGGCATTGCAAAAATTTATGTAACCGTGTTACTCCTCTCCTTACAATCAAGTGGCTTTCACCCCTTCTACTCTAAACTATTGTGTGTGTCATATTATTGTCACAACTCGTCTTGTAAACGAGCTTTAATTCTGGGGATATGTGATTCTAGAATTATACTTTCTATCCGAAATCGATATCTACTTTGTATTATCTTTTGTGTGATGCCACCGTATTATAAAATAAATGTGCATATATTGTTTTTGCCACCATACTAAATTTTTGCGTTTTGCTTTTCTAAAAAATTTATTTGCACCATATAGATTTTCTCGCATTATCAAATTAAGTTATCCTACAATAACAAATAATTTCTCAAATCAAACCTAATAAGGTAACCTAAAAAATAAAGTAATAATCTAATATTACCCATTATATTGAACTTATGGTATAAAATTCGTCCCAATTCAACAAGTCATGCAATTCCATCAACTTCAATTTTATATAATCCAACTTTTGGCTCTTGTTTCCGGTAAGATCAATTATATACTCAAATATACACCGCAACTCGTTGTATCTTTGGATCTGGTCAGACTTTTGAGGATAAGTTCCTGTGAAAATGAATCCATAAGCTTTCATAAGAGAAACAAAACATCACAAACAACTTCCTATGAAATAATCAAAATATAACTCACTACAATTTTATTAGTGCAGACAAATCTTAGTTACTCTGAGTCTTTTCAAACATAATGGGAACAAATGAGCTTTTTTATTCTAAAACCCGAAATCCTTTGGTCCTGTAAGAGTCTTTTTCTTTTTCTTACTTATTTAAAGCTAACTAAAGAAAAACATGTAATAATAGCTAAAAAAAGAAATACACAACTCAAGAAGGGGCTCCCAAGAGAAAATATAGAAAAGGTTAATTTGCCTTTCTCCTTGTTATATCAAAAGGGCGTAAAGCAACTACACAAAATAAAATCACACCCCTAAACATCATACAACAACTTAAGCCTTAGTGAAATATTTCAAACATTACAAATGAATAAACTCCAAACAACAATAACAACCCAGTATAATCCACTACTGGGATCTGAAGAGGGTAGTGTGTACGCAGACCTTACCCCTACCCTGGGGTAGAGAGGCTGTTTCCGATAGACCCTCGGCTCCCTCCCTCTAAGAACTCCCCACCTTGCTCTTGGGGTGACTCGAACTCACAACCTCTTGGTTGGAAGTGGAGGATGTTCACCACTAGAGCAACTCACTCTTGTCACAATTAAAGATATTCAGGCATGTCTGTCATAGAACCAACGTGAGACTACATTACACATCTCTTTTGCTTGTTTTACTTAATCTACCATATTTAAATTTTTTACAAAAACTGTAAAGTGGAATAACCATTCCATTAAGCATTATGCATCTCACAGTTAATTGCTTTATGACTTTACCCAAGAACTTCTAGTAACTATTGGTTTTGCTATCCTCTCGTTACAGTCTCTCGTCAAAATTTTATCTCCTTTGGTGAAGCATTGATGACGTAGTTGCAGAACTATGACTTCCCAACTGGCATTCTTCCTATGAATTGAACCCAAAAAATGGGCGAATTCTCGGCATACCTCAATGGCTCATGTAGGTTCATGTTGAGTTCATATGAGCTTAATTACAAGTATGTGATAAAAGGAGTTATATCCAAAGGCAGGCTTAGGAAATTGAGTGGTGTTAACATCGTGGAGGTTAGACGCAGGGCAGCTCAACAGATCTCGTGGCCTAAGTCGAAACCAAATTGAGAGGTCCTTAAATTTATTTTATAAAATATTTACACTAACAACAAAATTTGCTTTTCAGATAACAAATTAATCATTTAAGAAAAAAAAACCTATTTCATAAAAAAAAAAGAGAAAAAAAAGGAAGAAGAGTACAAAAAATAAAGTGGTGGACTATCGAATGTGGAGGTCCAGAACACAAAGTGAAATTTTGATTTGGCTATCATCACAAACAAGAAAAAGAAATAAACATACATAACGTAATAGCTTAAATTTTGAGCATTGATGGTATCAAAAATATTTACTCTTTATGATCAATTTAAACGGTGATTGTAGATCATTCTATTAAGTAGCACTTATTGGTGAATATCTAAAATAAATTGTAAATAACCTAATATACTATGTCGAATTACACTAAAAGAAAACCGGTGCATGAATGCTTTTGTGTTCATACAGTTTTAGAGAACATTGTAAAATAAATTTATTATGTTGTCGATATATATAACTTAATTCCTATATAAAAAGGATAAAACTAAAATTGAAGAGTGAAGCAGATATACTAATTAATGAGGAAAGAAAATTATTATAATTTATAAATTTATTGTATAAAATAATCTCAATCAATAACAAAAAATATACTGTAACACTTTTCTTGTAAACGATGTCAATTTTATTGTCACAACTTGTCTTGTAAACGATCTATGAATCTGGGGATATGTGGTTCTAGAACTATACTCTATCCAAAATTGATATTTACTTTGTACTATCTTTTGTGCGACGCCACCATATTATAAATGTGCATATTTTTTTCGCCACTATATTAAATATTTGCGTTTTGGTTTTCTAAAAAAATTATTTGCACCATATAGATTTTCTCGCATTATCAAATTAAGTTATCCTACAATAACAAATAATTTTTCAAATCAAACCTAATGTGGTAACTTAAAAAACAAAGTAATAACCTATTATTACCCATTAGATTGAATTGATGGTGT
The DNA here is from genome assembly GCA_000715115.1 of Nicotiana otophora. Classification (NCBI taxonomy): domain Eukaryota; kingdom Viridiplantae; phylum Streptophyta; class Magnoliopsida; order Solanales; family Solanaceae; genus Nicotiana; species Nicotiana otophora. Next base: position 10,653 of record AWOL01S0393501.1, read on the forward strand.
AAGAATCCGTCACACTATTATCGTAGCCTGTAAAATAACTTAAAAACTTTTAAGAGTAGATTTCATAAAGAAGAAAGCTAGTATTGTTAGTTACTATGTCGGAAGCTAAAAGCTAGCTGAACTAGGACAAAAGTTAACGTGCATCATCAATTGTCTAATAACAAAAAAAACTAAGCAATTTCTATTATCTTTTGGTTAACTACATAAGATAATATATATATATATACTAGATAAGTTTTGGCATGTGTTTATAAAAGCTTGAACGGTAATTTAATATTACTATCTTTGTTTTGACATGCAATTGTAGAAAGAAGAGATTGAAACATGTAAATAAGTAGTACCAAACCAGATATATATATAACATTGCCTATTAACTATTTCATATTATTTACAGGCGAACATCTACCACAATGACTGCAAAACAACGTTCAAAATGGCACATTCTTTACATTCCTCACGCTAACCTGTCTAGGTATGTACTATTTGTGTATTGACAGATTGTAATACAACTATAATGCTGTAATTAGTCTCCGTTTTTGCAGGCTATGACAATAATATTGCACCTGCAAAAACAATTTCTTCGCATTAGCCCAACTCAATTCTTGTCACATAATGTAGCCAGAGTGGAGAACTTGCAGCAAACCACCAATATAAAATTTGATAAAGTAGAGAAGAAAAATATAACGTGTCATGCAGTAAATTGCTATGTAAGTCGGAATTTGTAAAAGGTAAGAAATGGAAATGAAATATCAAGTTAAAAGCATGTGAAAAGCTGGACAAATAACTTACCAATGACTGCGTCTTTTGCCGTTTAAATAAAGATTAAAAAAATATTGTGGAAGATAAAAGATTGATAACAAGCTACTGTACATTACACTTATACAAAACAGATTCAAGTATTCACCTTGCAGCCTTAGTTTGGATAGCAACATCTTAGAATACGACATCTTAATAAGTTACTACTCTATGTTTTCTTTGATTAGTTAAGAAGTTGCATGTTTTGGTCCTTTTGGAGCATACTTAAAAAAGGCCAAGAGCAGGGATCTCTGGTAAATAGGATGCCCAAATGATCTCGATTAGTGTGTAGGATTCAGTAACAATAACAATATCAGTTCGGTATAGTTTCTTCCGGGCCAGAAAAAACAGAAAGATGGGAAGGACTCTAGACAAGAAAATCCTCATCTAGCATCTTCATAGCAGATAATGAGAAACTGGAAGTTAAATCCCATTATACTCTGAAATTATTTATTCAAAGATAATACATTGATATAGTTTTATCTATATTTAATATTCACAAAATTAGTACACGACTCAATGAACATTTTGATTAATAAAACTTCAATACTGAAATAAGTAATAAAAAATAGTAATACAAAATTCGCTTTACTTCAACTGTAAAAAAAAGTCACTTTATGAAGAGTTTAATCGCTCACCGATTAGTATAAAGTTTTGTTTGGTGGCATGCAAACGATTAAGCATTTGGCATTCTGACTAAAATAATATATCTGACAAACTCTCTCTAGCTTGCACCTTATTCTCTTCAACTCAACCACTGTTAAATTCAAGAAAATTTGACCTTAACACAATGTACTAAGACTAAAGTTGGGCAAGGGGCGAATAGAAGACAGGGAAAACAATAAAAAGAGAGTACCAACACCTATTTGTTGCTTTTATAACCAAGTATATGATCATAAAGAAAATCTTTTTTTTTTTTCAGTTATAGCAAAAATACATGAGTAACTTCACTATAGTTACTTCTATACTCTATTCCGTATTTTGAACAATGCAAATAAATTGAAGATCTAGTCGAGATATTCAAGCTAAGTATTGTGGTGACATGAATCATTAAACTGCGAAACTCATATACTTGTTTCAAATGCAAATGTCATCATAATACCTGACTTCTTGATCTGCCGAATCCTAGTCTCTGGCTGCACAGACCTTTCTTGTTCTTGTCCACCTTTACTTTTAAGACATAATCATAGATGCTAACTTAAGACCCTCTTTACCCCTTTTACACATTTAACATGGAAAAAACTTTTATTCAGCTAATTAATATAGCTGCCAAAAAGACTTAACAACACACAAGGATATCACTGATACAGCTAGAATTGTCAAAAATAAAATATAACATGATCACTGAAATAAAATTTATGTTCAAAAACCAAAAGAGAATTTTAAAACTCTAACCCTTCCCTCTCCTCCAAAACAATTGCAGTCCTCATTAAGGAGTATGCCATACTTTAGTAAACAGGAAATAAATTAGCTTGATGTGACCTTATTTTCTCGATTTTAGAAAGAAAGCTCCAAACCAAACCAACAAGATTGTTTATCAAAACATATAGAGGGAATTTCTATGCAAGTATCCATCTATTTTAGCATAGGATGGGTCTATCTTAGAACTTCACAAAGCCATCAATTATTAAAGTACCTCATGCCTTTATCTATTGGTTATACATTGGGTTTAAGACCATGCTTTTAGGTTTTGGTGGGTTTTCAGAGTGCTATCACTTTGTGCTAACTTTCATTAGGCTAACATGCTGCAACTTCTGATTTCGGGTGTGTTATTTATGGGCCTAACATTTACAATAAATACGCAGAAAGAAGTACTGTCAGATAAGTTAGCATCATTCAATATATATAACTGAACTTGTACATTAAAAAAATAAATTTCAATTGAGTGACCATTTTTCTAAAGATCGAGGCTTGAAAAAGATGCTAAACTCGAATTTTAACTACATGTTTATAATTAATTAATTTGGATATACAATACGTAAAAAGTCAATTGAATTTCATTGGCATATATCACAAACAAAACAACTTAGGTGAACATACTATATACTGTAGTCTGTATAATTACATAATCAAATTTTGAGAGAAAACCTGGCATAAATTGGTAGTGCGTCCAATTATGATTAAGAAGACCTGAAATAAATAAAACGAACAAATCATTTATATTAGCAATAAACAAAGCAAAAGCAAGAGAAAAGAACGACATGCAGACAGAGCAATAACACAATCTGCTGTACTTCTACAAAAAGGGCCTAGTTTGTCCTAACGCACAACCAAATTTAAGACTTCCACAAAGTTTAGTGCAAGATGAATAAATTTATGCACAAGAATAGAGAAGGAGCATAAATTTCAAAATAAGAAACAAAAACTGAAAAAATGAGGATGATATCAAGTAGTAAAAGAAGAGTTATACTCTAAATATATATACTGAAAAGAAAATCCAGTAAAGTTTCTCTCTTGACACATTAACATGCATAGAAACGAAAATATCTAGTGTGTGAGTTGTGCAAAAATCAAGACTTTTTGCTGATAATAGATTAAACAAATTATAAACTTCGGAAGAAAATGAAGGCCGAAGAAGATTGAAGAGGGTTAGGCAGAATTTCAGCCATAAAATTAAAA
>AWOL01S0393519.1:0-10990 GCA_000715115.1 Nicotiana otophora
TACATGGTCTAAGTCACGATCCTTCCTTTCTCGTACCTTGGCTAACCTGAATAACCTCTTAACCCAACCTCGGCCCTCGAGTTCCTCATACAAATGACTAAAAGCTGCAGTCATGGCCACTGTAGCTACTAGCTTTGCCTCTTTCATAGCCAACTTATATTGCTCCCTATTCGGCCTCCTCTCCTCCTCATCTAAACTTTCCTCTAGCTTCAGATACACCGCTTTCTTGGTTTCTGCTATTACTTGCACCTCTATATTCCACCACCAGTCTCCCTTGTGACCACCAGAGTAACACTTTGAGACCCCTAATACCTCTCTCGTGGTTTCTCTAATGCACGTCGCAGTCGTGGTCCACATAGAGCTTGCATCCCCACTACTCCTCCAAGCCCCCTTAGTAGACAGCTTAACCCCTAACTCCAGTGCTTTATCTTCAGTCAAGGCTCTCCACTTGATCCTATGTTGGCTATACATCGCCCTCTTCCTCCTCTTCCTCATGATCTCAAGGTCCATGACCAGGAGCCTATGAGGGTTCGAGAGGTTCTCACTCGGGATGACCTTGCAATCTGCGTAAAGACTTCTATCGACTTCCTACAGAGTAAATAATCAATATGAGTCTCGGCCACCCGAACTCCGGAAGGTGACCAAGTGCTCCCTCTTCTTCGGGAAACTTGAGTTTGTTATCACCGAATCAAATCCTCTAGCAAAGTCCAGCAGAGACATTCCTCCTCAGTTTCTATCTACAAAACCAAAGGCACCATGCACATCATCATACCCCCAGACGTCGCTCCAATGTGGCCGTTGAAATCTCCTCCTATGAAAAGCTTCTTGGTATATGGGATACCACGCACCATCTCATCCAAATCCTCTCAGAAACGCCTCTTGACTTCCTCATCCAAGCCTTTTTGGGGTGCGTACACACTAATTATGTTCAAAGTAAAACCTCCAACAACTAGCTTACCTCAGTAGTGACTCTTGTTGATATTTCTCTCTTGTTGCACTTGTCTTTGGTCATTTTGTTTTCTTAGCATATCATTCCTTGTTCTCTCCTTGTTGCATTATTTGTCGTAGTTCCGTGTAGCTAACCTTGATATGTTATTTGTTGTTTCAATTTCATTGCATTCATTACTATATTGCCTTACACTTGTACAGTTTTTCTTATTTATTCCAGTAGGGTCTTGACCTGACCTCGTCACTACTCTACCGAGGTTAGGCTTGACACTTACTGGGTACCGTTGTGGTGTACTCATGCTACGCTTCTACACATCATTTTGTTAATATCGAGGTACCTCCTACCAGTCCAGGCATTAGTGAGTCGAGTTTGTATGTGGAGACTTCAAGGTACACTTGCCAGAGTCCGCAGGCCTCGAAGTCATCCTCTATCTACTTCTATATTTCTTCCTTTTATTAGATACAGTTGTATAGGGATGACTATGATATCGTTGTAGAGCTTGTGACTCGATATCACCAGGTTTTCAAAAAATTGAATATGTTGAGCAGCGAAGTTTATTCTATATAGATGTTGGGTATTTGAGAGTTTATTTGTTATTTCAGCTATATCCCGCATGTTTGTTAGGTTTACCTAATCTTAGAGACTAGGTGCCATCACGACATCCTACGGAGGGAAATTGGGGTCGTGACACACAATCGTTCCAACACCAAGATAACAACGAATAACCAAATACAATCAAAAGACAAACGAATGAATGAAGGAAGAACAATAACCGTTCAAGTCAACAAGTCTTTCCAACATAGAATGTACAATAAGAATCACATCGAGGTACCAAACCTCATATTCACATTTCTCACTTCACAATCATAATATTTCCTTATATCGCTGCGTGAGCCTTACATTTAGATATTTTTGAAAATATTTTCGAGAAATAGCTACACACGCTTTAGCCACCTTATATCGCCGCGTGGATTCAAGTAATTCCCTTACTAGCAACACGCACATAAATCCCACATATGTCGTAGCATGCACATCAACCCATATCCTTATACCGCCGCATGCATATCAACCCATATCCTTGTACTGCCGCATGCACATCAATATCACAACACAATAACATCTCGCACCACACGTGCCCATATACCACAACTTTCCAAAATCAACAATATCATTGTTACCATAGCACATAGCCCATGGCTCAACCATAATGAATACGAAATACTCAACAACTAAAGATATCTTAATAATCAACAACTTCAATTTCAATTTGCTAATAGCTTTCACGACTTCAACTTCAATAACTCAAAATGAAGGTATTCCAACAAAATGATAATTTTCAATTCAAATGTATAACATAAACCTAACAATGAAAGAGATAGTATGAAATAGTATCTACGTCTAAATGCATGAGAATAACTCAACACAAAGAGACTTCATGTAATAACAACTCCAAATAAGAATAACTCAACAATAAATGATGTAACATGACAATAAGAGTGGTAACATCTTCAATTAAGGCATATAAGAGCAAATTTGATAATAAGATATAGAACAAGTACTAACAACATCAAACAAGGCATGTAAGAGTAAACAAAACAATGGAAGATATAATACAATATCACAAAATCAATTAAATGCATGAAAGAAGCCTAAGAGTGTAAACCGATCAAAATACCACATACGAGCCTGTGTACATACTCGTCACCTCGTGTACACGTCTCCCACATAATTCAATTAATACAACCAACCCAAATCCTAAGGGATAGTTCCACCACAAAAAGTGAGGCAACATACTTACCTCAAAGAAACTAAATCAATACTTCAAGAATCCCTTCCCGTGTGAAACAACCTCCGTACGACTCGAATCTAGCCAAAATAACTTAAAAAATTAAAAGCCAAAAGAAACAATTTTGGATAATAAATCTTTGATCTTTAATGAAAATCAAAAAGTCAGCCATAAAAGTCAACCCCGGGCCTGCACATCGTAACCCGACAAAACTTACAAATTCCGAATAATCATTCTGATACGAGTCCAACCATGCCAAAATCATTCAATTTCGGCCGCAAATCGGCCTGTCAAGACCCAAAATCCACTATAGGCCGTGATGGTGCCCAACGTCACCGTTAGGCAGGCCAACAATGAATCCACTAAATAATTATTCACTTTATTACTTTTGAAATTATAAGATTTATTCAATAAAGAATTTAATGCATTTAAAATCATGGCTACATACAATATTAGTAAGATATAAAATAAAAAGGTGACAATATTAATGCAAAACCCTTTAACATCTACTAGAATATCCCAAAATCCGGTGTCACAAGAGCATGAGCATTTATTAGAAGGTACAATAATAATACAACATCTATCTGGAATGTAAAATAGAAAGGATAACATAAATGAACTTGATGGAGACTCCGGGTGCTAAGGATCGTATCATGGGATGCAGCTAACCTTAAAGTCCCCTCAATAGTTGCGCCCTTGAGACTAAATGACCATTAGAGATATACCTGCACAATAAGTACAAAAGTGTAGCATGAGTATGTAAATCAACACGTACCCAGTAAGTATTTAGCCTAATCCCAGAGAAGTAGAGACGAGTGGTCGACATCGACACTTACTAGTGGTCCATAAATCAATATAATAATTATAAACAGATATGAAACATAACAGTAATAATGAGGTAAGATTTGTAACTAACAGAATTCAGAAATCTCATGTACTATCTCAACAAATAGAAGAATCAAAGGATACCTCAAACGGGTAAGGGATATCAAGCGCTATCACAAAAAACAAGGCCTCTCATGTAACTGCCAGATCCCAATCAAAGAGGAATCTAATGACTATTCGGACTCCTAGTGGTATTACGCACGAGTTATGAAGAGGTCGTACGGTCCAATCCTGAATAGTGTGTACACTACTGTGGGTCGACCGGCACGAACCATAAATGCATCTCAATATATTGGCGGGGTGTTTGACCTGATAAATAGGAAAGGAAGAAACTTATCGAATTACAGGTCACGTGTTTGCAACACAAGAATAGGAACATAAAATAAGCATAATATTTACCAGCAATCGGATATCCCGCCAAACAACTCAAGATACCAGCATTCGATCCATCATGATATCTAATCAAACTACATTCACAGGTTTGGGTAATTAAACTAACAAGTTGCGTTTAGGTAATACAAATATTGCACGATATAATCCTAAGTCTATCCGGACATAAGCATGATTTTTGCTACGTACGGACTCTCGTCACCTCATGCATACGTAGCCCCCACAACAAGTGGCACATAACAAATACATCACCTATGGGGTAATTTTCCCCTCACATGATTAGACAGGAGACTTACCTCATACTAAAATCTGATAACCGGATCCAACGACTCTCGAACTCCTCAAACAGATGCCAAATGATCCGAAACTAGTCAAACAACGTACAAACCAATCAAAATGTACTCCAATACTCGTAATTTAACAATTTATAACAATTCTCAACTCCGTTCAAAAAGTCAAAATAGTCAACCACCGAGCCCACGTGCCCAGATTTTAAAAATTATTAAAGATAAATGTTACCCTTAACTTATATAGTATATATCCATAAAATCATCTAATTTCATCCATGAATTGACCCTCAAATCAAGAATTTACCATTTCTCAACTTTGGGGCTCAAAACCCCAATTTCTACAATCCTAACACGGATAAAAATAAATACCAACAGAAATAATCATGGAAAAACATCAAAATAAAACTTATATATTTAAAATAATGCCCAGGTGATTTTAGTTCATCGCCTTCGCGGGACACCTTCGTGTTCGCGAAGAGCAAATTTTCGCATTGACCAGTCAACCCAAATTTCCTTCTTCGCATTCGCGGGACAACCATCGCGTTCGGGAAGAACAAAAGTTCGCACCAGAAACCATCAATCTTTGTCGACACAGAAATGGGCATAACTCTTTCATACGACGTAAGAGTGCGACAATTCTTGTTGCTATGGCTCCGTAATTATGATACAAATCAAATGGATCAATACAATCACAAATCAAAGATCATTTTATCAATATGGCCCCCTTTATGCCAAAATAAACGACGCTGAAACATATATAAGAGCACGACACAATCCAAACTCATCTGAAACTCACCGGAATTTAACCAAAACTCGCGAACAAATCCAAAATCATCATAAAAATCTGTTGAAACTTATAAATAATGAATCCGGGCTTGTTAAGTCCACTATTTGACCGAGGTCAACTCATTTTCTTAAACACTACTAGTATGCAACTTAAGTGTCTGAATCACTCTTTAACATTTCGAATCATGATCAAACTTCCCACACAAGTTCCAATTAATAAAGTGAACCTATCCAAGGTCCCGAAACACCACCCGGAGTTCGATAACATCAAAGTACACTCTAAGTCAAACGTAGAAAATTTCAAACCTTCAAAATGCAAATTTTCGATAATAAGCGTTGAATCGCTCCCGGACCATCCGATACTAAACCCGAATATACGTCCAAGTCTAAAATCACCTTATAAATCTATAGAAACCTTCAAATTCTGATTCCGAAGTCATATACTCTTCCAACTTTAAGCTTCTGAATTCAGAATTATTCTTCCAAATCAACTCCGAACTTCTTGAAAATCAAATCCGACCACATGTGCAAGTCATAATACTTGAAGTGAAGCTACATAAGGTCTCAAATAGCTTAACGACATGCTAGAGCTCAAAATGACTGGTCGGGTCGTTACATTCTCGCCCACTTAAACATATGTTCGTTCTCGAATGTGCCAACAAGCTACAACTCGAATATGACGAATAAGGAAAAATGAACTCTGGTAAAGAACTACCCAACCCACATAACCTTCAAATCAACCAGAAAAATGCTATGAACATAACTCAAAGATGAGAAACATAACACACAAATTAAGTATAAAGATTTGTACTCAACATCTTACTGTTGTGGCATGCAACCTAATCTACACATCATACTCGTGGCGGTGTGCCACCCGATCCACAGATAACAATCAATAACGAAATACTGAGCCAAAATGCTCATACCCACGAAATGCCCGAATATCGACCACAAGCACGCGGAGTGCATAACACACGACCTTGGGGAGACTAGTAGCGCCATGCGCTAAGAAATGCCAAGCACAACTAAGGTGTAATAAACGAACTGCATCTCGAGAGCCATCTCGCTCGCATAACACCACAAGATACATAGGATCACAACACATATGTGAATAATCAAGTTGTCTCACACCCCATATAGCATAAAAGAGTAGCACCTGAAATAGACAAATGCAGGAATATCATCCACCACGACCCAAGACCCATCCATAAACAATGCTATGCCAAATAAGCATATCTGATCTATATAAAATATACATTCACATTAGGCCTACCAACAGACCTTAAGACGATTCCTATCATCCAAAATTGGGCCAATAACCTTCCAAAGATCCACAATGACTCTATTCATGACACATATGATCTACCGTCCAATCCGGAACAAACTCCCACTGTCTGCAACCAAAGAAATAGAGTGTCTCTCAGGCGTAAACTCTAACATCATCGATAGTACCAGAACCTCCATACCTAATTTCAATCTCTACAACTTAAATGACTGACACGTCGTACTTATACGATCATTCTGCGGGAGATACTCCCACGACCTTCCGCACTATGTAGCAAAATCTGCACACTCATGGCTACCAACCATGCTAATTCTGCAATGCAAATGCAGAATCCGCAATTCAAAACACAATGCCTCTTCTACAGAACTCCATTCCCAAGCGACTCTAAATTAGCGTCAGTATACTCTGAACATCTGAAATCTTCTCCCTCTCCTCCGAGCTTGTGACATTCCGATCAAACGGAACTGCAACCTTGATCCTTCAACTACAATTCCACACCGCTGACCGCACCTAAAATGCTATTACACGAGAGTGCAAGAATCCCATCGTAATTACTGAACCACCACTCAAGTCAGTCACAATTCTTTCGGGGACCCATTTACACATAACAAAATAATCGGAATTAAATACCTCCAAATAAATCAAATTACAGAGGCTATCTAGCCCGCAAGTATAGCCAAGAAACACCGCTATAGCCTTATCTCACCAAAGGTACCGATCATTTCCTTTACCATGTCGATCCAAAACCACTGCTAAACTGACCCAACTCCTCAGTTTTCTCTTGACTTACCTTCAGAATTAATACCCCTCCTTTCCAATACACAACAGACCTCAATCAACACTACCCCGAGTGACCCCAATCTGCAAGACCACATTGCCTCAATACCCATAAGCCACTTTATACTCTCCTCATGCACTCAATAGTATCTCGAACTGGCAGACCCGTCTCGAGGAGAATTTCTGTTAATCCAAAGATGTTTCTTCTACCTCTCTAATACTACTCTACAGACCTGGTGATAACATAGAAATACTCCAAGTACCCTTCACACTTTACTGCAAAACGTAATTCTCAGCCATACATAACGAACCCGAAAATCCTTAAGCACCATACCTTAAATCTCGAATCCACTAGAACTATAATTGAAAGTCACCCACTCTTAGCTAGTCCCGAATATATAAAACCAAACAACTAGTGCTCCGTTAGAATATGAATACTACAAAGAAGCACCCGAATGAATCCTTTCCTTTGTACATTACATCCACAAGAAGTATATGATCTGAGTCATTTCACAACCTTCACATATCAATAAGGTGAAATATAGCACACATCCATCAAATTTCTTGCTCGAATTATCCCTGATGTTTTCTTCTCTTTGACATAACTAATCCACCGACGTACCGATAACTAGAAACTGCAAAGACACATAACCATGTGACCTACTCATAGATGGTAGGCTCCCCCACTTAGATTTAAGCCACAATCACATTAATCAAGAACCCACAATGACTTATCCTTCTAGCTAGCATGATCTCATACCATTACTCCAGCAAATTTCTCACAAGCTCTTGTTGCACTAATCATCACACATCCCAAATTAGCAGTCCTAAANATAATTACTGAACCACCACTCAAGTCAGTCACAATTCTTTCGGGGACCCATTTACACATAACAAAATAATCGGAATTAAATACCTCCAAATAAATCAAATTACAGAGGCTATCTAGCCCGCAAGTATAGCCAAGAAGCACCGCTATAGCCTTATCTCACCAAAGGTACCGATCATTTCCTTTACCATGTCGATCCAAAACCACTGCTAAACTGACCCAACTCCTCAGTTTTCTCTTGACTTACCTTCAGAATTAATACCCCTCCTTTCCAATACACAACAGACCTCAATCAACACTACCCCGAGTGACCCCAATCTGCAAGACCACATTGCCTCAATACCCATAAGCCACTTTATACTCTCCTCATGCACTCAATAGTATCTCGAACTGGCAGACCCGTCTCGAGGAGAATTTCTGTTAATCCAAAGATGTTTCTTCTACCTCTCTAATACTACTCTACAGACCTGGTGATAACATAGAAATACTCCAAGTACCCTTCACACTTTACTGCAAAACGTAATTCTCAGCCATACATAACGAACCCGAAAATCCTTAAGCACCATACCTTAAATCTCGAATCCACTAGAACTATAATTGAAAGTCACCCACTCTTAGCTAGTCCCGAATATATAAAACCAAACAACTAGTGCTCCGTTAGAATATGAATACTACAAAGAAGCACCCGAATGAATCCTTTCCTTTGTACATTACATCCACAAGAAGTATATGATCTGAGTCATTTCACAACCTTCACATATCAATAAGGTGAAATATAGCACACATCCATCAAATTTCTTGCTCGAATTATCCCTGATGTTTTCTTCTCTTTGACATAACTAATCCACCGACGTACCGATAACTAGAAACTGCAAAGACACATAACCATGTGACCTACTCATAGATGGTAGGCTCCCCCACTTAGATTTAAGCCACAATCACATTAATCAAGAACCCACAATGACTTATCCTTCTAGCTAGCATGATCTCATACCATTACTCCAGCAAATTTCTCACAAGCTCTTGTTGCACTAATCATCACACATCCCAAATTAGCAGTCCTAAATGCACTCTCAACTTCATAACGGTCGCTCCATCATCCTCGGGCAACCCCGTCCCGCATCGCAGTACATGGTTCATGTTGGATAAAAAGTAGAACTCTTCATAGGAACTTCATCGAAAATCATGCAACCCCTAACCTGCTCACATGAGATAGACCGACCGGTGTAACCTCATATCGACATTCCCCAATGACTTTGCCTTAGTTACATCTACTATGAAATCAGTTACTCCTCCTGAGTCCACACTCATCCACTAGCTGTAAGAGCCTGTTCATTCCATTAACATCAACTGAAAATCCATTAATATGTTCATAACTCGAAGTCATATTACACCCCAAGACGGTAATCAAGCATTCACTTTTCCTTTGCATTACAAGAAACTCCTTTCGTCACATTCGAACTCCTTGAGCACAGAAGCCACCACCCCAAACGAAATACACAAACTTAGTCATTGGTCCACCATGACCCAAATAACTCTAAGCTTCCACAAAGCAGGCGGATAACCTGCCACGAAATCCATACAGTGCGCTACCACTCCCTCTCCGGTTAAACCAACTTCCTAAGCAAACTACCCATTCTATACTGCTCGTACTTGACCTGCTTACAATTTGCCCGCTGCGAGACATATCCCGCCATGTCCTTTCTCATCTTTCGCTGCCAAAAATGCTGGAGACACTGATCCGACCCTGAAGTCGCAATACACCATCATCTCAAATAACCGCTTATTAGGTATCACTTCACAAAACAGTGCCCCCAAGGGCTAAAAATGAAGACTCTCATACTAACAAGCCTTAATGTGTGCAAACAAGGACGACAACACCATAACATAAACAAGAAATCCACCAAATTTGACAATGCCCAATCTTACAACTCTATCAACCAATGCCTGAACATACATAGTCAAATTGCTTCTCCTATGTTGGAATTAAATGCCGAAACTCCCAATCATTAACCAAAAACTCCTACCTCCCGAATGATTCATTGTCGCGACACATAAGTAAGCACCCTACCATTTGCACTGGTACTATGCGATAACAATGCATGAACATCATAATACACCGTGTATAGCCTTGAACCCATGGGCAACACCAACACTTGACTGAAATGGCTGAACACCCCTCCATGCGACGACGATAATAGTCCACTCGTATATGCAGGAAAAAATATTATGCACCATATCTGTAGCATCTCTACAACGCGCCGATGCCCAACGGATACCGAACGCTCAACATCGCGTCAGAATGAGTAGGAAGGCAATGAAGACATAAGCTTCAATGAAATGAAACCGTACGAGAGGAATCAAGAAAGGGAAGTTCTCCTAACAGCCTTGTAGCCTCTCGAAGATAAGTACACACGTCTCTGTACCGATCCGCAAGACTCTACTAGATTTGCTCATGACTCATGAAACCTAAGTGTACTTAGTGCTCTGATACCAAGCTATCACGACCCAAAACCCACTATAGGTTGTGATGGCACCCAACGTCGCCATCAGGCAAGCCAACAGTGAACCCTCTAAATAATTATTCATTTTTTTACTTTTAAACGTTTTATGAAATAAAGAATTTAATGCATTTAAAATCATGGATACATACAATATTAGTAAATTATAAAATAAAAAGGTGACAATATTAATACAAAACCATTATTATATACTATAATATCCCAAAACTCGATGTCACAAGTGCATGAGCATCTAGTAGAAGCTATAATAATAATATAACATATGTCTGGAATGTAAAATAGACAGGATAACATAATGAACATGATGGAGATTGCGGGTGTTGTGGATCTTATCATGGGATGCATCTCACCTTAAAGTCCCCTCAATAATTGGGCCATTGTGCCAAAATGACCATCAGAGGTATGCTTGCACAATAAGTGTAGAAGTATAGCATGAGTACGTAAATCAACACGTACCCAGTAAGTATCTAGCCTAACCCCAGAGAAGTAGT
>AWOL01S0393684.1:0-21342 GCA_000715115.1 Nicotiana otophora
AGCTATGACGGCCTTTTCAGCCTAGCTTTATATTGATGTTTAGTTAGCGCTAGTTTCCATTCATTTTCATATTTTGCTTCGCAAATTGTCTTGCAAGGTGGCCCCATGGCCAAAGTATGATATTATGTGTTCAGAGTCCCTTAGTTGCAATTTGGTACGCCAGGTTAGGTGAGGCACCGGGTGCTTGTCTCGCTCCTAGGTTCGGGGCGTGACAGTAGATTCCGACTACATATAACCCCACGAGTCCATATATGTATTTTATTTTCAAATCCGAGTCCAAATTGACTCTCAAAACGCAAATCTTCATTTTTTCTTAAAACAACTTTGACAAAAATCCCTAATTTCCTCTTTGATTCCTATAAGTTTAATGTTAAATCTAAGATATAATCATGAAATATAATTGAAAATTGATTAGAATCATTTACCAAATGTTTGTAGATGAAAATCCCCTCTCTAAATCTCCTCCTACCGAGTCTAGAGTTCTAAAATATAAGAAAATTATATAAAATACCGACTCTCTAACCTTTTGTTTAGTTGTAGATGTCTGCGAACCCAGTGTCGCAATTGCAATGAATTTCTCGCAACTACGGCTACTGATAGCCTAAGTGGGAAGTCGCAAATACGACATAGGCTTCCCAATTGTGAAGCCTGCTCCCTTCTCAAATGCGACACTTTTGTCGCAAATGCTATCCTGTCCTATTCCAGACCTTCTTCGCAATTGCGATCCAGGTATCGCAATTGCGACACCTAAGGCACCAACACACCAGCAGTCTTGTTTCACCTCAAAACCATTCTGAAGTACGTTCGAAACTCATCTGAGTTTTCGGGGCTCCAAACCAAACATCCACAAAAGTCTAAAAGCATCATACGAACTTGCTCGCATGATCAAAATATAAAAATAATATCTAGAACTACGAATCAAACATCAAAACGCATGAATTTCAAATAAAAGTTCAAGAATCTTGCAACCAAGCGTCTGAATTCCATCAAATCAACTCCAAATGATTCCAAATTTTGCAGACAAGTTCCAATATCAAAACGGACCTATCCATGTCCTAAAACAAATTCTGAATCCGATAACAAAAAGTCAAACTTGGGAAATCTTCTAAGCCTCAAATTGCCAACTTTCGACAAAAAAATAACAATTAACCTACAGACCTCCGAATTCGATTCTGGGCATATGCTCAAGTCCCAAATCACGATACGAACCTATCGGAGCCATCAAAATACCATTTCGGGGTCATTTTCACAAAAGTCAATCTTTGGTCGACATTTCTAAATTAAGCATCTAAGTCAAGAACCAAAGGGTCCAAATCAACCCAAAACTTTACCGGAACAAAATTAACCAACCCGCAAGTCATAAAATCACAAATACACATGTGTGAAGCATCAAAAAGGAAAACGGGATGCAATTACACAAAATGACTTGTCCGGTCGTTATAGTTTCTTCAAGCATAAATGGTACCACATTAAGAAAATGAGCTCCAAATTCTATTTTGATTGAAGCATTACATCTGTATCATAATTATGGAGCCGTAGCAAAATGAATCGTCGAATTTGGTGCGAAAAATGATCCACAAACACGGAAATTACAACTAGAAAACAGCAGGTGCGACTTTTTGGGTTCAAAAGCGGAAATCCCATAATATAAAAAAACACATTGCGTTATTTTGGTATTTTGAGCCTATCATAAGTTCTAGAGCTCCGATTGAGGTTATTTTCGTGACGTTCTTCTCGTCTTTTCATGGGTGTCAGTATCTAACCTCAATTTTTATATTTTAACATGATTATAGTAGTTTATTTGTGAATTGATCCTTATTTTAATTGGAGATTTAAGGGTTTTATCAAAAATATTTCTAAAGTTAATAATTGAGTTTTGGACATCGATTCAGAGTCGGAATTGGATGAAATTAGTATGGTTGAACTTGTATATTAATGGATTGTTAGAATTTGTGAGTTTTGTCGGGTTTCGAGGTGCGGGCCTGGGTTGACTCTGAGTATTTGATTAAATATTCGACCTTTATCGCTTTGGTTTTTTCCTATTGCATTATTTGATATTTTTGAGTTACTTTTGGCTAGTTTCGAGCTGTTTGGAGGTTGATTAGCATGGGATGGCATTTTTAGAGCATTTTTTGGCTTTCTCGGTATTTGTTTTAGCTTGTTCGAGGTAAGTAACATATCTAAACTTTGATTTGAGGGTAATTAACCCTAGGAATTATGTTACATGAGATGTATTGAGGTGACGCATATGCTAGGTGATGGGCGTGCATGCATGCACCAAGATGTTCATGATTTGAGTGGACTTTAAACTATTACCGGACTTGTTTCACTATCATTCTTTATTATACATGTGTTTTCTTTACTCACTTTATTATTTCAGCTTTAATTCATATTAGAAATCATGTTTAGGCTATGTGCTTATTTGGTGGAGATGTAATGGAGCTATTCTTGTTGTTTAGAATTGTACGTTATAACCGTGGTTATTTACTTAGTCATGATTCCTCATTTGCATATCATATCTCAGTCTCCGAACATTAATCATTTGCTACATCATACGTGTCGTTGTCTTTCACATGCGATATTATTTGGGCTGAGTTCTGTGAGATTGTGAGCCCTTGAGACTTGATTTGTTGTTGATTGATGTGGGTCGTAGAGCTGTGTTGTGAGTGATATATTAGTCGAGTTTCATGCCGCAATATGCCTTATTGTCTATTGAGTGTTATTTGGATCGGGTTGCGCAATAGGGCATATTGGCTTTATTATTATTATTTGGATTGCGTTGCACACTGCAACATGCCATATTGGCTTATGATTAGCGCTTGGGTAGGATTCTCCCCTCCGGAGTCTGACGTGCTAGTAGTGGGCGCATGCACAATGATATATACGCGTGCTTTGTTGAGGGGCTTTTGAGCCAGGCACCTGTATAGTACTGAGTGATTGTGTATGTGATGGGATAAGGGCATTTGAGCCAGGCCCCTTGAGTGTGTTCAGAGTGAGTGTACTTGATGATTTCATTGGGATATTATTGGCTTGACATGTATATTTGACATGTAGTCATAGAAATGTATTTTCCACATACTAGTTGATAAAAAGATGATATTGACTTGAGCTGTATATTTGACATGTAGGCATAGGGAGGTATTTTCCTCATGCTAGATGGCAACATGATGTTATTGACTTGACATGTATATTTGACATGTATGCATAGAGATGTATTTTCCTCATGCTAGTTGGTAAATAAAATGTCTTATCTATTGTGGACAATTTGGGAAAAGTCATAATTCTCTAATAAACTCATATTTTAGTGACTTCGGTGAAAGGTTCGGCCTTTAATTGTTAAACTTGTAAAGCATGTCTAATTTTTCGTATTTGGGAATGAGTTGAATATGATAATTCTTGTGAGTTATTTACTATTACTGTCATCAGTATACCCTATGTTGTTATTGATTATTGTTGTTGGACACTAACTTTTCGAGCTCATCACGGCTTTCAATCTGAGGTTAGGTTTGTTACTTATTGAGTAAATGGGGTCGGTTGTACTCACACTACACTTCTGCACTGTGAGTGTAGATCTTGGAGTCCATGATGTGGATGAAGAGAGCTGGTGTTAATGATATACATGTTGTCCGGATATAGCTACCACTTTCCCTTGGTAGTTTAGATTGAAATTTTGTTTAGATATATTTCAAATATATGTCGTATTTATTTTTATACCAACTTTATTAATCTAAGTCTTAGTAGCTCATGACTTGTACTACCAATCCTTGGGGTATTATTTGGAAATCCAGTTATTTCACTTGTAAATTTCTTATTATTCTCATTATAATTATATTGACTATTGTTTGGCTTACCTAGCGGGTTGGGTTATGTGCCATCACGGCTAAGTAGATTTTAGGTCGTGACAAGAAAGCACTAGGTTCGTAGGGTCTACGAGTCATGAGCAAGTGCCTAGTAGAGTCTTGTGGATCGGTATGTTAACGTCCATACCTATCTTCGAGAGGCTATAGGGCATGTAGAAAAATTTACCATCTTTCTTTCCTCATCGTGCGGCATTGATTCAGATTGAAGTGTATCTCTTGAAATCCCTTCCAGTCACTCGTATGTTATGTGATCTCTCGGTATCAGCTGTGCATCGACGGCTTGTGATTCCATGGATGAGGTGCGAGATGTGTCTTCTGTATTTTGGTGATGGGCTATTCTAGAGGACTTGAGGCCAGGTTCAGACCACAGCTTGGACTCGGTAGTTTCAGTTGTGTAGGTATGTGCTTTGAACTTATATGTCTTGTAGTGTACCTAGGTGTGGGATTGATGGCTTAGTGAGTGGTTGGGTAGTAATATGATGAGTATTATGTGACTGGGGTTTGTGCTTAGATGGTTTAGATGTGACAAGAAAAGTTTGTTTGGGATGTGAAAAAGGCCATGGATGCTTGATTCCTGTCTTGACGTATTGTACAGTCTTCAGTTATGAAGGTGTTAGGGATATTTCATGTTGCTCACTTATGGAACGAAGTAGATTTATATGTCTTCATGACGAGTTTAGAATCGGGAGGATTTAGCGATTTCTTAGTGGTTACAACCAAGATGAAGTCATAAAGAGATACCAGTTTGAGGCTGAGTAGGTCGGTTATCACTTGCGGGGTAGTCTACGGATGTGTGATTCTTATGATGTTTCTGTGGAGAGTTTCTTTCTAGTAGTGGGTTACATGTGTTGTAATTTGATTTTGGATCGCTTGAAAGAGCTCGCACGACTATCGCAAGGATGGATATGCGATTAGCAGATGATTTGAGGTACTTTTTGATTAGTGCTACATGATCTTATGAAGGATTTGTTGAATTGTTGTGCGGGATTATGGCAGTGATGGAGTAAGTGTATTATGGTTTATCATATATTATGTTCTGTGGCTTTGAGCCAAGTGGGGGAGTCTGCTATCGATTATCAGATTTCATGGTTATTTGTTATATTGGTTTTGGTCTGAGGCATATTTGAGGATCAATTGTGACCTGAAGAGGTTTTCTTTGAGGATGACTTGAGCAAGGGTTGTTGGATGCATGATATACTATACTTTGTGGGAATACTGGAAATCTTGTAACGATTCGGGTTTGTTATTCGTGGTGGAGGTAGTGAGCATGGAGTAGGGATTTACTCAATTTATTAGAGATGTGAAGTACTTCTTTAGGCATTTGGGTGCTAATGGAGCACAAGTCGTTCGGCTTATTTTGGCAGTGTATTTGAGATTAGAGGAGGGTGGATGACTATCAAGAAGGTTCTAATGGGTTCAAAATTCATATGTGGTATTTGAGGAATTTTCGTATTTGTAAATGGTTAAGATATGACATTTGCATTGGATAGTGTCGGGACACGCAGTACTTTTGTATCATTATGGATTCTACATTTCAATATTAGAGAGGTTAAGGAAACAACTTTAAATTCACATAAGTTCTCTTCAGATTGGGTATCTCGAATGCAGTATTTTCGGGGGCTTAAGAGAGAATATAGTAGCTTATGAGCTTTAGGACGATGTGGTTTCATGCTAGGATCTCTTGCGGTGAGCTTTGGGTAAGGATCATGGTGAACTGACAAGGATGAGTGTTGACTTGAAGGCAATTCAAAAGGAACTGGGAGAAATAGGACAACTTGGTGGTAGGTTGGATCAGCATGGCAATGGATATGATCGGTTCTTTTGTTTCTTATGATATGATAGGCTTTATCGGTGTTTTGTGGCAATAATCTTGGGTTGGTGACCTGCATGACTTGGTTGAGTTAGAGGGATTCATTTATGATGATTTGGTCTTGTGCTAAAGGGTTTTGAAGAGTTCTCAATGATTTCTACCAGTGCTTGAGATGGATGTCTTCTACCGGCATGAGGAATGTGTTGCGTGTTGTGGTTTTATGTTGGATGGGAGTCAAGTGAAAGGTTTCTAGCAGACGGAATGTGTATCATATTTGTGATTTGGGGTTGATAATGGGGTTCTCATGTTTTCCTATGATGGCGTGATGGATGCGGTGTGACGTATGGGTTTGAGATTTGCATGTATGAATTTATAGTTTTGTTTTGAAGGAAAGGTCATGATTTCTAGAAGGCATAGATAGTTTCAGACGTTTAGAAGTATGTTGGAACTATCAGGTATCACCTAATAAGGGTGCGCATTTCAGAAGGCACACCGTGTTTTGACTTGCGGATGCTTGACTTGTATTACGATAAATCGCCTGGCTGGTTGACTACTGATGTTCAAATTCTTCTAAGTGGCATAGAAGAATTAAGGAAGTATTTCTTGTGAGATGATTGTGCTTGAGATTAGTTATTTGGATAGTCGAGTCAGGATCAGATATGGATATTTTTGTATCCTTGTGATTTAAAGACCGAGAGTCTTAGAGGTGGACTATTCCTTGGTTGTGCACTATGAAGATATGGCTAGAGTTAGACAGCTGATGGTATGTGTTATGGATAGGTTTCAGTGGATCTTTGGAAGGTTATCTACCTATTTTGGGAGGATCGGAATCGATTAGAGGTCACTGGTAGGCCTAATGAGAATGTGTATTCTACATCAAGTCTAGGCCTAATGAGAATGTGTATTCTACATCAAGTTGGATTTGTTTACTCAACACAGCTATTGTTGAGGGGTGTGCCATCGGTTAGAGTTGATCTTGTTCGTGTCTGATATGTTCCGTGAGTTACACTCCTATACTACGATGGGTTGTGAGACTGTTGACTGTTTACACACATTATGCGTATCTATTTGGGCATAGTGACGGAATTTGAGCGAGATGACTCTTAGGGTATTGAATTGTTGGTGGCACTTTGTTTATAATCTTCCTGTTGGTGATATATTGTGCTATATGTTTCTCCATAGTTATGGTCATACCCTTCTTGTGTTTGTTGTTGATATGTATATGGTTGTTGATTGTGAGCATTATGGCTCGAGGTATTCCATGTGGACCGATGTTTGGATTAGGCCACGCATCGTGGCAGAGTTATGTTGGGATATGATCCTCTGTGCTTATATCGTGTGATTTGTTCCTCTCCTGTGTGATGGGCTCACAACATTGCTCTTTGTGGTGCTATCTATTGAGCTTGCGGGATGGTTCTCGCATCTAATTCTCTTTCCATCATTGGCTATATTCGAGTTGTTGTTTGCTTGGTGCATGGATTTCATGGTATGTAACACTAGGTGGTATTGGTATGGAATGTCGGTCGAGTAGCCTGTACTGGATTAGGTGAGGTTATTGGACCTAGAATGAGCGTTATTGGATTGGATTAAGGAAAGTTGGGGGAATAATGTTATTTTTTACCTTAGAATTTGGCTATGGTTCTTGTCGGGCGAGAGGGCTCTATGACTTATTGATCTGAAGTGTGGTTATGAGTTTCTGCATGTTTCCTTCATCCTTGGCAATATACGAAGGTTCAGAATGAGATTTTTTTTAATATGAGGTACATTACTGGTATCGGGTTTGTGATAGGCAGTTATTGTGGCCGCGAGTTTTGCTATGAGCATATGAGTTATGCGGTATATCATGTGATTATATCTTGGGTTGTGGTTATGGCTTAATACAGCTTGTTCAGACTTGCTCAGTGTTTAGATGCGAGAATCGGGACTTACAATAGATTTAAGATGTTGGACATCTGATTCGAAGGTTTATCTACTAAGGTTAAAGTATGGATCATCAGTTATGTTGGGTTGTCATGCTTACAAGGTTTGGAGTGACGTGGATCACCCATGAGTATCGTATGGTGAGTTGATTCAGTGATTTGATGGCTCTGTTACGGCTCTTGGCACGTTCGAGTACGAACGTACGTTTAAGTGGGAGAGAATGTAATGACCCGGCCGGCCGTTTTGAGCATTTACATCCACTTCGGTGGTTTGAGATCATGAGTAGTTTCATATGGTGTATTGCGACTTATGTATATCGTCGATTTTGGTTTTCGAGTGATTCCAGATTGATTTTGAAGAATGATTCTCAACTAGGAAGCTTTAAGTTGGAAGAGTTTACCAAGTTTGACGTATATGTATTTGACTTCGGATCAGAGTTTTTATGGTTCTGTTAGGTCCGGATGGTGATTTTGGACTTGGGCGTATGACCGGATTTGCATTTTGATGTTTCTAGAAGGTTTTGGCTATAATTGCGAAAAGTTGGCAATTTGAAGGTTTGGAAAGTTCATAGGTTTGACCGGAAGTTGACTTTGATGTTATCAGATTCAGATTATTGTTCTGAGAGTTGGAATATGTTTGTTATGTCATTTGGGGCTTATGTGCAAAATTTGAGGTTATTCTGAATTGATTTGATATGGTTCGACACGAGTTTTTGATGTTGAAAGTTCATTAGTTCCTTAAGCTTGAGTTGCGGCATGATTCGTGGTTTTGATGTTATTATGTGGGATTTGAGTCCTCGAGTAGGTCTGTATTATGTTTTGGGAGTTATTGGTATGTTCGTATGGGGTCCCGAGGGACTCGAGTGAATTTAGGATTGTGTTGTGCTCGTTTTTTATGTTTCGACGTCGTTTCTTCAAGCATAAATGGTACCACATTAAGAAAATGAGCTCCAAATTCTGTTTTGATTGAAGCATTAGATCCTTATCATAATTATGGAGCCATATTAAATGAATCATCGATTTTGGACATCGTATGAGGGAGTTATTCCCATTTTAGTGTCAGAGAAGATAACTGTTACTGATGCTTTGCAGATGCGAAGTGGGTTCCGCATTTGCGACCCCGTAGGTGCGAAATATTGTCTGCAAAATCAGAAATGAAATTTGGAAAACCGTAGGTGCGGCTTTTGTGTGCAAAAACAGAAATCCTTGTGTATAAAAAATCAGACTACGTTCTTTTGGTATTTTGAGCATATCTTGAGTTTTAGAGCTCCGATTGAGGTGATTGTCATGATGCTCTTCTTGTCTTTACATGAGATGTATTGGGGTGATGCACATGCTAGGTGACTGGCGTGTGCGCATCGAGATGTTCATGCTTTGAGTGGACTTTAGATTATTACTTATTTTACTATCAAGCTTTATTATATTCATATTTTCTTTACTCACTTGATTATTTGAGCTATGATTCATGCTAGATATCATGTTTAGGATATGTGCTTATTTGGTTGGGACGTAATGGAGCTATTCGTTTTGTTTTGAGTTGTACGATGCAACTGCGGTTGTTTACTCAATCATGATTCCTCATATGCATGTCATATCTTAGTCTCTGAACATTAATTATATGCTACATCATGCGTGCTGTTGTCTTTCATATGCGATATTGTTTGGGCTGTGTTCTGTGAGATTGTGATCCCTTGATACTTGAGTGTTTGTTGACTGATGTGAGCCATAAAGCCGTGTTGTGAGTGATATATCGATCGAGTTGCACGCCACAACATGCCATATTGGCTATTGAGTGTTATTTGGATCGGATTACACACTGAAACAGGCTATAATGGCTTTATTGTTATTTGGATCAGGTTGCACGCTTCAACAAGTCATATTGGCTTATGATTAGTGCTTGGGCACGATCCGCCCCTCCGGAGTCTGACATGCCAGCAGTGGGAACAGGCACAATGATATATACACGTGCTTTGGTGAGGGGCTTTTGAGCCAAGCACCTTGAGTGTGCTAAAAGTGAGTGTACTTGATGATTTCATCGGGATATTATTAACTTAACATGTATATTTAACATTTAGCCATTGAGATGTAATTTTCTCATGCTAGCTGATAAACAGATGATATTGACTTGACATGTATATTTGACATGTAGGCATAGGGATGTATTTTCCTCATGATAGATGGCAACTTGATGTTATTAACTTCACATGTATATTTGATATGTAGGCATAGAGATGCATTTTTCTCATGTTAGTTTGTAAATGAAATGTCTTATCTGTTGTGGACAGTTTGGGAAAACTAAAAGTTTTCAGATAAACTCATATTTTAGTGACTTCGGTGAAAAGTTCGGCCTTTAATTATTAAACTTGTAAAGCATGACTAATTTTTCGTATTTGGGAACGACCTGAATATGATAATTTATGTGAGTTATTTACTATTACTATCATCATTTTACCATGTGTTGTCATTGATTACTGGTGTTGGATACTGACCTTCTTCCGAGCTCATCACTGTTTTCAACCTGAGGTTAGGTTTGTTACTTATTGAGTACATNATCGGGTTCATATTATAGTTCTGGGAATTGGAATAACTTCATTATTTTATTTGGGACTTGTGTGCAAAATTTGAGTTCATTCCGAGTTCATTTGATAAGGTTCGGCACGAGTTTTGAAAGTTGAAGGATTCAAAGTTCATTAAGTTTGATTTGAGGTGTGATTCGTGATTTTGATGATGGTATGCGTGATTTGAGGTCTCGAGTAAGTCCGTGTTATATTATAGGAATTGTTAGTACATTCGGTCGGTGTCCCGAGGGACTCGGATGAGTTTCAGATAGGTTTGGGTTGTGTTGCGCTAGTTTTTTATGTTTCGACGTCGTTTCTTCAAGCATAAATGGTACCACATTAAGAAAATGAGCTCCAAATTCTGTTTTGATTGAAGCATTAGATCCTTATCATAATTATGGAGCCATATTAAATGAATCATCGATTTTGGACATCGTATGAGGGAGTTATTCCCATTTTAGTGTCAGAGAAGATAACTGTTACTGATGCTTTGCAGATGCGAAGTGGGTTCCGCATTTGCGACCCCGTAGGTGCGAAATATTGTCTGCAAAATCAGAAATGAAATTTGGAAAACCGTAGGTGCGGCTTTTGTGTGCAAAAACAGAAATCCTTGTGTATAAAAAATCAGACTACGTTCTTTTGGTATTTTGAGCATATCTTGAGTTTTAGAGCTCCGATTGAGGTGATTGTCATGATGCTCTTCTTGTCTTTACATGAGATGTATTGGGGTGATGCACATGCTAGGTGACTGGCGTGTGCGCATCGAGATGTTCATGCTTTGAGTGGACTTTAGATTATTACTTATTTTACTATCAAGCTTTATTATATTCATATTTTCTTTACTCACTTGATTATTTGAGCTATGATTCATGCTAGATATCATGTTTAGGATATGTGCTTATTTGGTTGGGACGTAATGGAGCTATTCGTTTTGTTTTGAGTTGTACGATGCAACTGCGGTTGTTTACTCAATCATGATTCCTCATATGCATGTCATATCTTAGTCTCTGAACATTAATTATATGCTACATCATGCGTGCTGTTGTCTTTCATATGCGATATTGTTTGGGCTGTGTTCTGTGAGATTGTGATCCCTTGATACTTGAGTGTTTGTTGACTGATGTGAGCCATAAAGCCGTGTTGTGAGTGATATATCGATCGAGTTGCACGCCACAACATGCCATATTGGCTATTGAGTGTTATTTGGATCGGATTACACACTGAAACAGGCTATAATGGCTTTATTGTTATTTGGATCAGGTTGCACGCTTCAACAAGTCATATTGGCTTATGATTAGTGCTTGGGCACGATCCGCCCCTCCGGAGTCTGACATGCCAGCAGTGGGAACAGGCACAATGATATATACACGTGCTTTGGTGAGGGGCTTTTGAGCCAAGCACCTTGAGTGTGCTAAAAGTGAGTGTACTTGATGATTTCATCGGGATATTATTAACTTAACATGTATATTTAACATTTAGCCATTGAGATGTAATTTTCTCATGCTAGCTGATAAACAGATGATATTGACTTGACATGTATATTTGACATGTAGGCATAGGGATGTATTTTCCTCATGATAGATGGCAACTTGATGTTATTAACTTCACATGTATATTTGATATGTAGGCATAGAGATGCATTTTTCTCATGTTAGTTTGTAAATGAAATGTCTTATCTGTTGTGGACAGTTTGGGAAAACTAAAAGTTTTCAGATAAACTCATATTTTAGTGACTTCGGTGAAAAGTTCGGCCTTTAATTATTAAACTTGTAAAGCATGACTAATTTTTCGTATTTGGGAACGACCTGAATATGATAATTTATGTGAGTTATTTACTATTACTATCATCATTTTACCATGTGTTGTCATTGATTACTGGTGTTGGATACTGACCTTCTTCCGAGCTCATCACTGTTTTCAACCTGAGGTTAGGTTTGTTACTTATTGAGTACATAGGGTCGGTTGTATTCATACTACACTTCTACACCTTGCGTGCAGATCTTGGAGCCGATGCTACGGGTGAAGAGAGCTGGCATTGAAGATGTACCTACTGTCCGGATATAGCTACCGGTTGCCTTTGGTAGTTAAGATTTAAATTATGTTTAGATACATTTTAAACAGATGTTGTATTTATTTTCATACCAACTTTGTAAATCTAAGTCTTAGTGGCTCATGACTCGTACTACCAATCATTGGGGTATTATTTGGAAATCTAGTTTTTTCATTTGTAAATTTCTTACTAATCTCATTATAATTGTATTGACTATTGTTTGTCTTACCTAGCGGGTCAGGTTAGGTGCCATCACGACTAAGTGAATTTTAGGTTGTGACACTCGAATGGATCAATTATCATGTCACCAACCAAACACAAAGTTGAAAAGTGTTTAGGATGAGGTCCAATACGCTCCAACTCTAAAATCACTTTACTTTTGACATCCTCATATGTATACATATTAGAGTCTTCAAATGTAATATTATCTACTTCCTCACATGACTCTAGTGTACTTTTCTCAAAATTGACATCATCAATAAAAATATGGTCGAAGGATTGACTTTCCATTTTTAGCTCTTCAATTTGGGGTATAAGCTCATTTTCAGCTCACACAACTCAGAACTATTTTGTTAGTCATTAGACGTAAAATCCTTTGCACGCAATTGAGCCTCCAAGTTGTGAATAGAACTACCAAATTGGTCTATCTATTGTCTCAATTCAGTTATTCCTTCTATCGTAATTTTCTCACGGAGACTTCCATATTCGTATAATAATTTCATGTGCATATCAAGAATGCGAACATCATATTCCACATCATCCAATTTGTTAATCGTGTCAAACCCACAAGCATTATTAAAATAATCATAAGAAGGGATTGGAGTAGGACACTTAGGATAATTATTCCAATTTCCACAACAAATAGTACACGATTGAGATGGTGCACACAACT
Organism: Nicotiana otophora; assembly: GCA_000715115.1. Lineage (NCBI taxonomy): Eukaryota > Viridiplantae > Streptophyta > Magnoliopsida > Solanales > Solanaceae > Nicotiana > Nicotiana otophora. The sequence goes on from AWOL01S0393684.1 coordinate 13,090, forward strand.
CGGTCCTAGAAATATTTTTACGATGTTGCCACAAGTGGGGTCCTTTACAATACGGACAAGGATCACAAAAACAAGAATGCTTACTATTCCACCACTTTTCATTCAAAGATGCCATGTAAACAAAATGTAATACTAACTACACTAAACAACAATTAAAAACTTTCATAGATGAAAAGTAAAAAATCTAATCTAGTAAAATAGTTAATTTCTAAGTCCCTGACAACGACGCCAAAACTTGTTGCTCCAAAACGCACATGCAAGTTTACATGGTCGACAAGTAATAAAGTGATAAGTTGAGTATCGTTCCCACGAGGACTTGTGATTAACTATTAACTAAATAAAACTCAAACAATTAATTTGTAACGACCCTACTGGTCGTTTTGTGTAATTGCACCCCATTACCCTTTTTTATGCTTCACACATGTGTGTTTATGATTTTATGACTTGTGGGGTCGGTTAGTTACGTTTCGGGTTGATTTGGACCCTTTGGTTATTGACTTAGAACTTTAAATTAGAAATGTTATCCAAACTTTGACTTTTGAGAAAATGACTCTGGAACTTTGTTTTTATGGCTCTGATAGCTTTGTATCGTGATTTTGGACTTAAATGTATAATCTGAAATTGATTTCGGAAGTCTGTAGGTTGATTTATAATGATTTGCCAAAATTTGACAATTTGAAGTTGAAAGGTTTGACCGTAGGTTGACTTTTAGCTATCGAGTTCAGAATTTTATTTTGGGACTTGGAATAGGTCCGTTATGGTATTTAGAACTTGTATACAACATTTGGTGCCATTTGGAGTTGATTTGATAGGATTCGGACGTTTAGTTGTAATTCTAGAAATTCTTGAACTTTACTTTGAAATTCATGCATTTTATTGTTTAATTCGTAGTTTAAATATTATTTTTATGTTTTGATCGCGCGAGCAAGTTCGTATGACGTTTTCAAACTTTTGTGGAGGTTTAGTTTGGATCTCCGAGGGCTCAGGTGAGTTTCATACATGTATCAGAGTGTTTTGGATTAAAAACCAGAAATCATGTGTGCAGTAGCCTCTGGTGTCACATTTGTGAACACCAGGTTCGCAATTGCAAGCTTAGAATGGGGGCCTAAGGTATCGCAATATCGATACCTGGCTCGCAGTGTCGGAGTAGCTTTAGGTATAGGGTAGTTTGCATTTGCGACAAAACAGTTGTATTTGCGATAGAGACAGGCTTCGCAAATGTAAAACCAGAGGCGCAATCGCGACCTCCTCATAGGACTGACAGTGGACGCATTTGCGAGAAATACTTCGCAATTGTGAGGGTTCATAATTGCGAACCCATGTCGCAATTGCGACATCTGCTGCTGATCAAAAGGGCTGGAAGACGGGATTTCATCTCTCATTCTCACATTTTTGAATCCTAGACTCGGTAGGAGGAGATTTGGAGAAGGGCTTTTCTCCTACAAATTTTGGGTAAGTGATTCTAATCTATTTTTAATCATATTCCATCAACATATCTTAGATTTTAGAATCATAATCTTGTGAATCAAAGTAAAAATTTGTGAAACTTTGTTAAGTTTTTGAAAACAAAGAAATTGAATTTTGAGAGTCGATTTAGACTCGGATTTTGAAACTAAACACATATATGAACTTGTGGGATCATGGGTTGATGGAATCTACCATTGGACCCGGATTTTAACCCGGCGGGCCACGAGTTGACGTTTGTTGACTTTTTGGAAAAAGTGTAAAGATCATAGCTTTTTCTATTGTAATTGATTTTTCTAGCATTGTTTGATGATATTAAGTCGATTTTGGTTAGATTTGAGCCTTGTGGAAACGAATTTTAAGGGAAAAACTATTTCCGTGTGTTGAATTGGCCTAGCTGAGGTAAGTGTCTATCCTAACTTTGTGTGGGGAAACTACCCCTTAGGATTGGTATTGATTGATTCATTTGTGTTATGTGAAAGCTGTGTGCGCAAGGTGACGAGTGGGCACACGGGTTGTACGTGGTATTTGACCGGTTTAGGCTACTTAGACTCTTTCCATGCTTTAATTTAATTGTCATATCATGTTCTAAATTCTCATGGTTAATCTATTCTTACTTGTGTTATTCTATCCTTACATGCCTTAAATGATTTCGTTAACACTTGTTATACATTCTAAGTGATAAATTGTTCTCATGCTTTAGTTGAACTTGTTGCCTCTATTATTGTTACATGTTATCTCTTTCATTGTTGATTATCATTACTTGAAATTATTGTTCATGTTATCACTTTCATTATTGATTATCATACTTGATGTTATTGTTCATGTTATCTCTTTCCTTGTTGATTTCCATTATTTGAAGTTATTGTTATACGTTATCTCTTCCATTGTGAGTTATTCTTATTTAATGTCGTGGTTATACATTATCTCTCATTGTTGAGTTATTGGTGTTGAAGCTGTGAAGGTCATTATCACGTTGAGGCAAAATTGTTGTTGTTGAAACATCTTCCTTGTTGAGCATTTAACTTTCATTGTTGTTGTCGATATTCTTATACACATTGTGGTAGAGCCACAGGCCATTGTTATGGAAACATTGATGTTGTTGATTGTTGGCAAGTTGTGACATATGGGCATTTGTGGTACAAGTTATTATTATGATGTGTTATTGACGCGCATGCGGTGGTATAAGGCTTGGGGTTAATGTGCATACGGTGGTATAAGGTGGGACTTATGTGCATGTTGCTTGTAGGGTAAATACATGAAGCCACGCAGTGTCATAAGGTGGGCTAAAGTGCGTGTAGCTATTTCGGGAAAAACTATTTTCAAAACCTATTTCAAATGTAAGGCTCACGCGGCGGTATAAGGAAAGATTATGATTGAGATTATGTTTGTGAATACGAGGCAGTACCTCAGTTGTGATTCGTGATACATATACACGAGGTGGTACCTCGGTGGTGATTCATATTGTACACGAGACAGTACCTCGTTGTGATTCTTGTTGTTTTGTTCTTCCTTGTTTTGTCAGTTATTGTCCGAATATGATCGTTTTGGTTCTCTTTAACTGATTTCTTTATGTTATTTTTGTGCTCCTGATTTTGGTATTAGTTCATGCTGTTAACTATTTCGTATCAGTTATTTCTCCGCTTTCTATTATTTATCCTTATTATATTTTCATATTATCTATTTACATCCTAGTAGGTGTCTTAACCTGGCCTCGTCACTACTCTACTGAGGTTAGACTTGATACTTACTGGGTACCATTATGGTGTACTCATACTATGCTTTTACACATCTTTTTGTGCAGATCCATGTTTGTCTGCCCATGCCGGATGCTAGATTTGAGTTGTATTGTTATTTTTGGGAGACTTCAAGGTATACCTACTTCACGTCCACATGCCTCGGAGTTACCTTCCTTTATTCTTATTCATGTTGTATTTTCTTTTAGACAGTGATGTAGTAGATCCTTTAGTTTTACTTTGTAGAGCTTATGACTCAGTTCCACCGGTTTTGGAAAGTGTACTGTTGTTGATTCTGTTTTACGGAAGTTTATATCTGTTATTTAGCCTTGTTTCAGTATTTTGTTAATTATATATGTCCAATTCTTATCAAATGTTAAGCTTACCTAGTCATAGAGACTATGTTCCATCACGACATCCTACGGAGGGAAATTGAGGTCGTGACATAATCTATTCACGCGATTCCTAAGTTGTGATTATTTAATTAGAACTAATCTAGAGTAGTAAACTAATAAATTAAAGGAAACAAGTCTTCAATCTTAGAGATGAATTTAATGGTAGAATGTATTCCAGAGCTATGGGTTAGCTAACAATCATGTTGATTTATCCACTTAAACTGTCTAATTAATTTATCTGATTTATTGATTGACACGGTTAATATTACTCGTAACATTCTCCCAAAGTACTACTCGCATATTCAAGCTAACCTAACGCCTATATTCCTATGGAATTAGGATTAACAACAACACATTAATAATTCGCATATAGTAAACAAGCAAGGCAATTAGGTATATCTCTATCCTAACCGCAAAACCGTTCCTGACACTCAGGTTCAAGATCTTGCTCTAATCAATCTTATATGCAATCTAGAATTCCCTCTCCCGAGTTCAATCCTAGATTCGTAGTTAGTATTCAATTGGTGATCAAGTAATCAAATAATTAAGAGCAAGAATGAATAAATAAGCAAATATTATAAAATAATAAGAACAATTCAAACTTCAAACTACAACATTCATGTAGAACCCCCACAACTCTAGAACTAATAAACTATAAAATTAAAGAAAGAGAATAGAAGAAAAACTAGTTAGAAGCCTCCTCCAAGCAAGGGTCGTCTTCCCGTACGTGAATTCTCCTTCAAAGTATGTTAAACCCCCTCCAGATTAGGTTTAGGGCACCTTTTATACGAGTTGGGACCATGTAGGGCCGAAATAACATTGTCCCGGACAAAATAGGAAAAATCCTGCAACACAGTATCCAAACCAGCGCCTCTCGCTAGCCTAGCGCTGTAACCAGTGATGTTTTTTATTGCTTTAATTACAGTTCCTTGCTTTGAATTGTATTTCCCTTTTTTTTGTCTTACACTTGGGGGGGCGACAAATACCAAAGGTTGTCCCCCGTTGTCTCCTTCCTTTTTATTCTTTTAGTTTCCTTTCTTTTCTTTAGCGTTTTATACTATTTTTCTCCAAATCTCTTCATCTTCACAAGGCTTTAATTCTAAACAGTTAAAATGTAATATTAAGTATAAAGTAATATAATTAATACTCAAAAGATAATTAAAAGTGCTAGAATGTGAGGTAACAATGGTTAAATATATGTATTTTTTTGCCGAACATCAGAAGCATAAAATGAATCCAACAATGGTGACCCAATAAATAAAATTTGCATGTGGGCTGAAGCTTCTGGAAAAAGGTAAAAGTGAGGGGAGATACTGTAACGACCCGGCCGGTCATTTTTTAGTGTTGTAATTGGACTTGTCGAGGTAGTTGGTTTGGTCCGTGGATGTTTCTGAATGAATTAGGACACTTAGTCCCAAGGTTGGAAGCCTTAGTTGAAAGAGTTGACCGGATGTTGACTGATGTGTAAATGGCTCCGGAACGGAGTTTTGGCAGTTTCGATAGCTCCGTATGGTAATTTTGGACTTAGAAGTGTGTCCGAATAGTGATTTGGAGGTTCGTAGTTGATTTTGGCTTGAATTAGCGAAAGTTAGAAAAATAAAAGTTTGGAGAGTTGAGAAGTTTGACCGAGAGTTGACTTTGTGGTTACCGGGCTCGGATTTCGGTTTTGCAAGGTTACATAGGTACGTTGTATCATTTATGACTTGTGTGCAAAATTTGAAGTCAATTGGAGTTAATTTGATTCGTTTTGTCATCAAATGTGGAAGTTTGAATTTACAAGTTTCCATTAGGCTTGAATAGGGGTGTGATTCGTGTTTTTGATATTGTTTGATGGGATTGGGGCCTCGGCTAAGTTTGTACCGTGTGTTAGGACCTGTTGGTATGTTTGGTTGAGGTTCCGGGGGCCTCGGGTGGATTTCAGATGGTTAACGGATTGAATTTGGCTTAAGTGTTATGCCGAGGTGCTTCAGATCTGATGTCATCGCACCTGCGGTAGGTTTGACCACAGGTGCGGAGCCGCAAAAGCAGCCAAGATTGCGCAGCTGCAAGGAGGATGAAGGCCACTAGGGTTCGCAGGCATGGAAGGGTTTCTGCAGATACGGATGCGCATCTGCGCACCGCAGAACTGGATTTAGGCAGGCAGTGTTGGAGTCGCATATGTGAAGGGTGGATTGTAGATGCGGTCCCGCAGGTGCGACACTAGGACCGCAGGTGTGCAAGGTTGGGTGTTAAGTGGGTTTCACAGAGGCGAGGTTTTCTTCACAAAAATAGGAGCGCAGGTGCGAGCCAAGGCTTCGCAGATGCGAAAATGCCTGTGCAGTGTTTAAATTCGAGGGTTCCGAGATTTTTATCATTTTTTGACTTTTGAAGCTCAGTTGGAGACGATTTGGAGTCGGAACTTGGAGTGGCGATTTGGAATCGGAACTTGATAACTTTGGTATGGTTTGACTCGTGGTTTAATGGGTATTCGAATTTTGTAACTTTTGTTGGATTTTCGAGATGTGGGTCAAGGTTGACTTTTTGAGTTGACTTTTGACTAAGAACTTAGCATTTTCAGATGGAATTGATTCTGATAGCTTGTGTTAATTGTATCGAGTTGTTTGTGGCTAGATTCGAGGCGTTCGAATGTCGATTCGCTAGGCAAGGACATGCTAGCAGAGTGATTCGATTTGCTTGAGGTAAGTATCATATTTAAACTAGGTTGAGGCACTAGTTGCCTAAATTGTTATGATAGCTACGTGCTATTGGGTGCGCACATGCATGGGGATGAACCATGTGCGAGAACCGGGGTCAAATATTCATGTTCGGGTTGTGATCGGGCTCTTATAAGCCTAAAATTGACTGTTAAGCTTTAAGCTATGATATCTCACATTTGTAACAGTTTATGTGATCTATTTGAGCGATGTTGAGGCTACATAGAGGTTTAATCCATGAACAAACTTGATAAATTGTTTTCAGTGATGAAATTGCTGATTTGAGCTACGATAGCACACTTTTCACATACCTATACGTTAGCATGTCATTTATACCAGTCCAGGAGCAGGAGGCTCTTATTTCATCCATCATATACATGTATACTTTTTTAATTAATTTTGTATGATATGTTTGGACTGGAGGCCTGTGACTATGCCGGGCGGATTATATTATTGGAATGTGAGATGTCCATGAAGCACGTGAGTTATCCGTACAGATCCATATATCAATGTTATAGGCACGTGAGTTGTCTGTGTAGATCCATATATCGATATTATTGACACGTGAGTTGTCCATGCAGGTTCTATTGTTAGCGCGTGAGTTGTTTGTGCAGCGTGTGGAATTTGCATTTCCTTGATTATTTATCTTATTTAATTGTTTCCTTCCTCTACATGCCATGATATTGTCTGAGCAGGGTATTTGAGAAATTGTGCACTTGCACATACGGATATTCTTCTTACGAAATTTGATGAGTTGGTTTTAAATATTGTTCTGTGCTGGTTTAAAAAGACAGAACCACACTAGAATAGCTAGTATCATCAATAATTTAAGTGTTTCTTAGCTTGCCTTATTTATTTACGATACTTATTGATTTGGTTGTACTCTGAAGTGTGCACTCTACACCTCGTGTGCAGATCCAGGTATTTCCGGGCACGGTGGTTGCTGATCTTAGAGTTTTTACCTTTTCGGAGATTATCGAGGTAGCTGCTTTGGCGTCCGCTTACCTTGACTCACCTTCTCTATTTTTCAGTTTTACTTATACCGTTCTACCTTCTTAGACAGTGTTTCATACTATTATTTTATAGATGCTCATGTACTCAGTGACACATGAAATTTGGGTAAGTCTGTATTCGAGTCGCAGTTGTTCATATCGGCTACTTATGAGAGTTATTGCTGTTAAACTTGCTTCATCTTATTTTAATATAAAAAATGCCTAGTTTTATTGCGATTGTCGGCTTGCGTAGTTCTGTGATAGGCGCCATCACGACATGTTGAGTTGGGTCGTGACAAGTCGGTATCAGAGCCTAGGTTACATAGGTTTCATGAGTCATGAGCAGGTTTAGTAGAGTCTTGAGGATCGGTACAGAGACGTCTGTACTTATCTTCGAGAGGCTGCCCAACCCTTAGGAAATTTCACATTCTTGTATTCTTTTCGAGCGGATTTATTGATTCCGGTAACTAAACTTCTGTTATTCTATTCTCTCATAGATGGTGAGGACACGTACTACTGGGTAGGATGGACAACCACCAGCTAGGGCTGCAAGAGGCCGAGGTCGCGGTAGGGGAAGGGGTACATCTCGTACAATAGCTAGGACAACACCTGCGGACCCACCAGTCGCTCCAGCTCAGGAGCAGGTACCAGATACAGTTGAGCCAGTGGGGCCAGCTCAGGCACCAGCTGTGCCCATCGTGATTCCAGGCCTTTAGGAGGCCTTAACTTAGATTTTGTCCGTGTGTACCAGTCTTGCCCAAGTGGACTCTGTTCCGGCCGCAGCAANGCTGCCCAACCCTTAGGAAAACTTCACATACTTGTATCCTTGTCGTGCGAATTTGTTGATTCTGGAAACTAAACTTCTATTTTTCTATTCTCTCACAGATGGTGAGGACACGTGCTACCGAATCGGGTGGACGGCCACCAATACAACCAGCTAGGGCCATGAGAGGCCGGGGCCGCGGTAGAGGCT
>AWOL01S0394019.1:0-12868 GCA_000715115.1 Nicotiana otophora
ATTCTAAAATTCAAAACTCATAAAATTAAAATTATAAATCTGTCTCTAACCCCAAATCCCCTGGAAGCCACTCTACAAAGAAGTAAACGAGAGTAAGTACTATGATCTATTTATCCTTAAGGAAATTTTCGGGAAACTTATGATAAGAACGGTTCCTTCTTTAAAGAGCCTTACGTATTGATGCAACACAAATTTGAATTAATTGGAGTTTCGATACAAATACCAAATATTGGGTAAGAAAAAAAAAGAAATATAGTATGCCCAATCGTTAAAAATCTGGAATATTGCCATTGCCGACATACTCTCTCATTTTCTTTACTCTTATTAGTACTATATATATATATATATATATATATATTCTAAGATGGAAGCACATTAATGGTATCTGACTCAGAGGCGGATCCAAAATTTTAGGTTTATGGGTTCCTACAAAAATCTCGAATTAATATATATAATATTAACTGAATGAACGGAATGGATTCTAAACTAAATATTCTTATACATTTAATAAATTTTTCAATACAAATACATCCTCTAAAAAAAAGCTACTAGATTCATGACTGTACCTGTTGAACTAAATCAGCCCTGGACTGAGAGACCATACTCTTTGAGTGTGAGACTAGTAGAGAGTTTGAGACTCCCAAGGAAGAAAGTAGAGTAGCATTTATTTCAAAGGGTTTCGCTCATTCTGATAATACTTCAACTTTTCCCATGTGTCTGTGCACGTGCATTTCCACCTTGGGTAAACCAAGTATTTACTCACTATATGACTCACCTTTTCTCTACAACCGCACTTGCCAAATATACCTTTTTACTTTTCAAAGTAGTCTAAAAATAACTTTACTAGTACTATTGAGTTATTTATACCCCTGCAGTCATATATAAAGTTTAAATATACCCCTCATTTAAATGGAGGGACACATGTCATCATTCTGTTGGCCACTTCTAAACATCTCTTAATTAATTAAAAAATAATTTTTTAAAGCAATTTATTTTTGTAAAAACTAGAAAAAACTATTTTTTTTAACTAAAAACTGAAAAAACGAAAATATTTTTTCTTAAAACTGAAAAATATTTTCTAAAACAATGTTTTTATTAAATCTGAAAAAAAAAACTGAAAAATAATTTTCTAAAGCAATATTTTTGTAAAAACTGGAAAAAACTGAACGTTTTTTTACTAAAAACTGAAAAAATGGAAAATATTTTTTTTCAGTTTTTAGAAAAATATTGCTTTAAAAAAGACTGAAAATAATTTTTAAAGAAATAATTTTTGTAATAACTAAAAAACTCAAAAGCAATTTTCAAAAGTAATGTTTTTGTAAAAGCTGAAAAAAAAATATTTTCTTTTTTTGTTTTCAGTTTTTAGTTTAAATATTTTTAGTTTTTTTCAGTTTTTAATTTCTTTAGAAAATTGCTTTTTAGTTTTTTTTTTTTCAGTTTTTACATANCTTTATACTATTGAGTTATCTATACTTCTGCAGTCATATATAGAGTTTAAATATACCCTTCATTTAAATGGAGGGACACGTGTCATCATTCTGTTGGCCACTTCTAAATATCTCTTAATTAATTAAAAAATAATTTTCTAAAGCAATTTATTTTTGTAAAAACTAGAAAAAATAATTTTTTTTTACTAAAAACTGAAAAAACGAAAATATTTTTTCTTAAAACTGAAAAATATTTTCTAAAACAATGTTTTTGTTAAATCTGAAAAAAAAACTGAAAAATAATTTTCTAAAGCAATATTTTTGTAAAAACTGGAAAAAACTGAACGTTTTTTTACTAAAAACTGAAAAAATGGAAAATATTTTTTTTCAGTTTTTAGAAAAATATTGCTTTAAAAAAACTGAAAATAATTTTTAGAGAAATAATTTTTGTAATAACTAAAAAACTCAAAAGCAATTTTCAAAAGTAATGTTTTTGTAAAAACTGAAAAAAAAACATTTTCTTTTTTTGTTTTCAGTTTTTAGTTTAAATATTTTTAGTTTTTTTCAGTTTTTAATTTCTTTAGAAAATTGCTTTTTAGTTTTTTTTTTTTCAGTTTTTACATAAACATTGTTTTAGAAAATATTTTTCAGTTTTTTTTAAAGCAGTTTTTTTGTAAAAACTGGAAAAAAAATATTTTCGTTTTTTTTCAGTTTGTAGTAAAAAAATTCATTTTTTTCTAGTTTTTACAACAAAAAAAAAATTACTTTAGAAAATTACTTTTTAATTAATTAGGAGATATTTAGAAGTGCCCAACAGGATGATCATACGTGTCCCTCTGTTTAAATGAGGGGTATATTTGAACTAAAAGTATGACTGCAGGGGTATAGATAACCCAATAGTATAGCGCGGAATATTCTTAGACCATTTTCGAATGTACATGGGTATATTTGGACTTTGACGTCTCTGCAATAAGATATCACCACTACTCAAAATCATTTACTCCACCAGAATTCACTTATAAAAACGAAACTTGATTTCTTGTTGTTTAAATTCTACACTTCCCTGGGTATTTGCATTCACACAACGAGGAAGGAGAGCCAATAACGCAATAGTAACCATCATTGTTCGTATAACAAGGTTACGAGTTCAAATCGAAAAAATAATCTCATGCAATATAAGTTAACACTATATATATAATAAACCATATATAATTTTATCATTTTTCAGATTTTGCGCATAACAAAAAATTAGTGCACACAACTATCATTTTATTCATTCAAAATTAATCATGTCAACTAAATTTTTGGCCCATAGCCTTGCAAACAGTCACTCCAGCGTCTTTCTGAAAAAATAGGAGCAAAGGGTAGACCAAGGATGACAAAAAGAGTAGAAAATGGTAGAAATAAAACATCACAAGGCATGTTTTTTCATTTTTTTCATCTAGGTCACCTGACTAATTGGCAAACGTTCAACGGTCAAAAGTTAAAAATTTACCTCATAGGGTAAAACTTATTAACTTGAAGTGTTGCCCATTGAACATGATCTGTTCCAAAGGTCAAAAGTTCAAGATTAGCTCCTTTCAATATAGAAAAATTGTGATCTTCACCCCCAAAAGAGTAAGGTAGATTGTAATTGGGCTTTTTCAGATGGGTGGATATTATTGGGATCTTTACGTAAATAGCCAGCCAATATTAATTGTTTACTTTTTCTAGCTATATACATAAATTATACATTGATTATACATAATTATATACATGCAATACATAAATTATGCACATATTATATCGAAAAAATGACCCTCTATAGCCCCTCAAAATTGTAATAGCCCATATTTTTCTCCATTGACACAAAATGTCCCTCCGGCCCAAACATATTACATTTAATAGCCCGAAATATCTATTTTGTATATTTTTTGTATAGTGACAGTTTATTGTATATATTTTTTATAGTGAAAGTCTATTTTGTAAATATTTTGTGTAGTAGCAATTTATTATATATAAATTGTATAGTGACAGTCTATTTTGTATATTTTTTACATAGTGATAGTCTATTTTGTATATATTTTGTATAGTGTCAGTCTATTTTGTATATTGTTTGTATAGTGACAATCCATTTTTATATATATTTTGTTAGGAGAATTTGGTAAGGTAAGATGATTTTTTTTATAAAATAAGAATGGAGGTAGCAGAATAAAAAAAAGTTTTGGCATGAAAAGAAATGCTGAGAGTTTGTATTGTTGATTTTTACTATAATTTCTTTTTCTCTTTGGTGAATGATTTATTTTTCAGAAGAAGATACGAGAGCGAAGATTGGTAGAGCTGTAGTAAATGAGATAAATTGAAAGAAGAGGAAAGAATGCAAGAAAATTTTAGACTTTGGCGACTAGGGAGGACAGGGCGATACGAGAAACTTTATCATGTGTGAGACATGACACGTAATAATTTTTTTGTGTGAGAAAAAAAAAAGTTTATTGGCGAAGTTGACGGAGTAGTGACAAATTTTTGTAGTGAAAAATAAAATGGTTTGAACTTTGAAATACAAGGAAGAAAGAAGGTGTTTAAATTTTTTTCAAAGAAGAAAGAAGGTTTATATTTTTAAGAACGAAGGTACGAGATTGCAAAAAAGTTAATAAAGTGACACCATAGGATCCACTTTTCCATTTGTCAAAATTTAAGAAGAGTCTCACACATATACCCAACGTAAAATTTTACCGGCAGCACGAATATGTTGGTTAACGTATTTTATTTATTTTTGGCTACAAGTTGTAATATGAAATTGTAGGCTAGGCGGTTGTTTATAGTTTATGCCGAGTGGCTAACTTTGTCAAAAGCTCTATTATATACTCACCGACTATTTTTAGTTTAAGTGATAGGGTGAGCGGTTATTTGGGTTAATTCTTNAGCAATTTATTTTTGTAAAAACTAGAAAAAATAATTTTTTTTTACTAAAAACTGAAAAAACGAAAATATTTTTTCTTAAAACTGAAAAATATTTTCTAAAACAATGTTTTTGTTAAATCTGAAAAAAAAACTGAAAAATAATTTTCTAAAGCAATATTTTTGTAAAAACTGGAAAAAACTGAACGTTTTTTTACTAAAAACTGAAAAAATGGAAAATATTTTTTTTCAGTTTTTAGAAAAATATTGCTTTAAAAAAGACTGAAAATAATTTTTAAAGAAATAATTTTTGTAATAACTAAAAAACTCAAAAGCAATTTTCAAAAGTAATGTTTTTGTAAAAGCTGAAAAAAAAATATTTTCTTTTTTTGTTTTCAGTTTTTAGTTTAAAATTTTTTAGTTTTTTTCAGTTTTTAATTTCTTTAGAAAATTGCTTTTTAGTTTTTTTTTTCCAGTTTTTACATAAACATTGTTTTAGAAAATATTTTTCAATTTTTTTTAAAGCAGTTTTTTTGTAAAAACTGGAAAAAAAATATTTTCGTTTTTTTTCAGTTTGTAGTAAAAAAATTCATTTGTTTCTAGTTTTTACAACAACAAAAAAAATTACTTTAGAAAATTACTTTTTAATTAATTAGGAGATATTTAGAAGTGCCCAACAGGATGATCATACGTGTCCCTCTGTTTAAATGAGGGGTATATTTGAACTAAAAGTATGACTACAGGGGTATAGATAACCCAATAGTATAGCGCAGAATATTGTTAGACCATTTTCGAATGTACATGGGTATATTTGGACTTTGACGTCTCTGCAATAAGATATCACGACTACTCAAAATCATTTACTCCACCAGAATTCACTTATAAAAACGAAACTTGATTTCTTGTTGTTTAAATTCTACACTTCCCTGGGTATTTGCATTCACACAACGAGGAAGGAGAGCCAATAACGCAATAGTAACCATCATTGTTCGTATAACAAGTTTACGAGTTCAAATCGAAAAAATAATCTCATGCAATATAAGTTAACACTACGTATATAATAAACCATATATGATTTTATCATTTTTCAGATTTCGCGCATAACAAAAAATTAGTGCACACAACTATCATTTTATTCATTCAAAATTAATCATGTCAACTAAATTTTTGGCCCATAGCCTTGCAAACAGTCACTCCAGCGTCTTTCTGAAAAAATAGGAGCAAAGGGTAGACCAAGGATGACAAAAAGAGTAGAAAATGGTAGAAATAAAACATCACAAGGCATGTTTTTTCATTTTTTTCATCTAGGTCACCTGACTAATTGGCAAACGTTCAACGGTCAAAAGTTAAAAATTTACCTCATAGGGTAAAACTTATTAACTTGAAGTGTTGCCCATTGAACATGATCTGTTCCAAAGGTCAAAAGTTCAAGATTAGCTCCTTTCAATATAGAAAAATTGTGATCTTCACCCCCAAAAGAGTAAGGTAGATTGTAATTGGGCTTTTTCAGATGGGTGGATATTATTGGGATCTTTACGTAAATAGCCAGCCAATATTAATTGTTTACTTTTTTTAGCTATATACATAAATTATACATTGATTATACATAATTATATACATGCAATACATAAATTATGCATATATTATATCGAAAAAATGACCCTCTATAGCCCCTCAAAATTGTAATAGCCCATATTTTTCTCCATTGACACAAAATGTCCCTCCGGCCCAAACATATTACATTTAATAGCCCGAAATATCTATTTTGTATATTTTTTGTATAGTGACAGTTTATTGTATATATTTTTTATAGTGAAAGTCTATTTTGTAAATATTTTGTGTAGTAGCAATTTATTATATATAAATTGTATAGTGACAGTCTATTTTGTATATTTTTTACATAGTGATAGTCTATTTTGTATATATTTTGTATAGTGTCAGTCTATTTTGTATATTGTTTGTATAGTGACAATCCATTTTTATATATATTTTGTTAGGAGAATTTGGTAAGGTAAGATGATTTTTTTTATAAAATAAGAATGGAGGTAGCAGAATAAAAAAAAGTTTTGGCATGAAAAGAAATGCTGAGAGTTTGTATTGTTGATTTTTACTATAATTTCTTTTTCTCTTTGGTGAATGATTTATTTTTCAGAAGAAGATACGAGAGCGAAGATTGGTAGAGCTGTAGTAAATGAGATAAATTGAAAGAAGAGGAAAGAATGCAAGAAAATTTTAGACTTTGGCGACTAGGGAGGACAGGGCGATACGAGAAACTTTATCATGTGTGAGACATGACACGTAATAATTTTTTTGTGTGAGAAAAAAAAAAGTTTATTGGCGAAGTTGACGGAGTAGTGACAAATTTTTGTAGTGAAAAATAAAATGGTTTGAACTTTGAAATACAAGGAAGAAAGAAGGTGTTTAAATTTTTTTCAAAGAAGAAAGAAGGTTTATATTTTTAAGAACGAAGGTACGAGATTGCAAAAAAGTTAATAAAGTGACACCATAGGATCCACTTTTCCATTTGTCAAAATTTAAGAAGAGTCTCACACATATACCCAACGTAAAATTTTACCGGCAGCACGAATATGTTGGTTAACGTATTTTATTTATTTTTGGCTACAAGTTGTAATATGAAATTGTAGGCTAGGCGGTTGTTTATAGTTTATGCCGAGTGGCTAACTTTGTCAAAAGCTCTATTATATACTCACCGACTATTTTTAGTTTAAGTGATAGGGTGAGCGGTTATTTGGGTTAATTCTTCAATATTGAATCAACCCAATTCCAATGGTCTTAAACTAAGTGAGCTACGAAATGGGCTGGATAAAAAAGTCGCCACCACTTGCGTCAATTAACCAAAATAAATATATACCATTAATAATCTACCCACTAACAGCTAAAATACTATTTTATCTCCAACTCTGATAAGAATGAGCGATACTCAACATAAGTCTATAATAATAAAAGAATACTCAAGACACTAGAAGAATGACTATGGAGCGACTCTAAGAGTCCAAAGAAAAGGCCATAACAATAAATAAAATCTCCGCCCACGCGAACAAGTGCGGGGCTCACCAAGAACTATCAACCTGTGCGCTCTAATTAACGAAATCCTCGCCCGCATCAACTGTTGTCTCTGTAAAAAAATTAGCGGGGAAAGAGTCGCTAGCTCAGTGAGTAATAACACTTAACCATAACCGTTTTTATTGGGAACAAGTCAGAAAACATGCTAGTATATTAAACAGAAAATATCATAAAAATGCCCTTTCAGAAATAATAAACTATATCAGTCTCATCATATTTTTCACGTAACATAAATCAATTGACATTTCGGTAATAAGCTCGGTAAATACTGTGTACTATCAATATTCATGTTTGGGAGGTTTCAATGAACGGATCATGTAATCGGTATAACTGTGGACTCCTTCGTAAGAGTCAAATATAATGGTAGTCCCTACTCGAGAAAAATCAGTAACGGTATGCTAGTTCTACCTTCCCACTAGCGAGGGCTGTAACGGAAATCGGTGATTACAAGGTGCACCAGGTCTAACGAACCCGCCGTTAGCTACGGGATCCTTCAAAGTCTACTCCCATTTATACTTGTCTCTGTAATCCGTATATACTCGTAAGAAAAAAATTTAAAACAATATAGGGCATTTCGGTTCTTATCAAATCATGTAATGTCATTTCGATAACAGTAAATTCAAGTAACGGTAAAACATATCTAGTGACAACAAGAATATTTAAAACAACGGTAATCATGTCAAATAACTATTTCGGTATCATATCGAGTAAAATACTTATCCCACATGCAACGCAAAATAATCGGTAACATATTCATATTAAAAATCATGTGTAAATCATACAAGTTAAGAAAAATACAAATTGAGGTAAAATTACTACTCACAGTACTCGTGCCGAAATACCAATTGCTTCACCTCGAGCAATTCATATAAATTTCTCCAATCAATCTATAATTACATAATATCGACCTCATGTTAATTTTCTTGTTTAGACTAATTCATAGCTAATTTAGAATACCTAACCTTTTTCATTTTGGCCAGAGAAAGGGGCTTCGGCCCTTTATTCTTTTGTTTTTGTTAGTGTAGGGCTTTGCCCCTATTTCATCTTATATTGTATTTTTTTATTTATTTTTTTTGGGGGTAAATTGCTTAATTACCCTTTTTTTTATAATGAGGAGTATTACATTCTCCCCACCTTATGAAATTCGGTCTCCGGATTTAGCTCAGGTACGTACCTGTAGACTGAAATTCTTTTGACTGTAACTTTTTCACTTGTCTATCGACAATAGTCATCGGCTCCTCCTCGTGAGATAACTTCTCATCGTGTGGTATAGTAGGTGCTTCAAGCACTTGGGAGGAGTCTGATATATATATATTTTTTCCAGCATGGAGACATGAAACACTGGGTGAATATAAGATAACTAAGGAGGAAGTTCCAAACGATATGCCATAGCTCCCACTCGGTCAAGTATTTCATACTGACCTATAAACCTCGGGCTCAACTTACCTCTTTTCTCGAATCGCATCACGCCCTTTATAGGAGATACCTGTATGAATACTCCATCTCCAATTGTGAACATTAAGTCTCTTCTTCTCTTATCTGCGTAAGATTTTTGTCTGCTTTAAACTATGAGCAATCGCGGTCTGATCAATTGGACCTTGTCAACAGCTTCTTGTACTAAGTCGGGTCCCAATAAGTTAATCTCACCAGCTTCAAACCCTCTGATAGGAGAACGACATCTTCTACCATATAATGCTTCGTACGGTGCCAGCTGAATACTGGGATGGAAGCTATTGTTGTAAGAAAATTCAACTAAAGGTAGATAAGCGTCCCAACTACCTCCAAACTCAAGAATACAATCTCTCAACATATCATCCAAGATCTATATAGCACATTCGGACTTTGCGTTTGCGTGCGATAAAACTAGTACTAAGATCTACTCGTGTACCCAACATTTTTTGAAAAGGTTTTCAAATTGTGAAGTGAATGTGATCCTCTATTAGGAGGGATGGACAATAGAGCTCTATTGAGTTAGATAATTTGATGTTCATGTATATCTATGCATATTTTACCTCACTATAAGAGGTTTTAACTAGCAAGAAACGTGCCTACTTTGTAAGCCAATTTACAACTTTCCCATATATAATCATACCTCTAATTGTTTGAGTAATTTAGTCATATAATGTATTGTTATATTGTATTTCCACTTCAGAATCTTGAGTTATTTTAGTGGGCTTGTGAGTCACAAGTTCTTACCTTAACATACTGACATGTCAAATAGGTAGAAACAAAGTTAACGAAATTTGTTTTTCTTTCTTTCTTTTCCAACCAATCAATTTTTTTTATAGTCATGGTGCATCTTATAGACCTGAGATATACAGTATATCTAGAGTTGTGAGCTCCATCACGAATAGCTTGTCTCAACCCATATATGTTTGCTACACATAATTAATTACCTACTTGGAGAATACCCTCACTATTAACAGTCATATCCTTGCTTTTACCAGCTAGAAACTAATCTCGGTAATTAAACAATCGTTCATCCTCGTATTGGCTATCCTTTATACACTCTATATCGGGCTTGGCTAATAGCCAATAATATCTTTGAATTTTATTTTTTTTCGCATTGAATCTAATATGTGTACCCTCTAATCTATGTATATCTTCGTCCATAAATGTCTCTATAGGAGCTATATGCGCCAAATCACCCATAATTTTTTTTTTTTTTTGCATAAGCTATAATATTTATTTTTCCCGAACAATACAAAATAGTACAATTATATCTTCAGTAGTTCCCTCCATCGGCATTGCTAAATATGTATATCTCTGTTAGTTTTAAATGTACTTCAGGCTCTTGTGCTAGGTATAAATCTCATAGGTTTTTTCGTATAAATAATGTCTCTAAATTTTAAAAGAAAATACCACTATGACTATCTCCAAATCATGAATGGCATAATACAACTTGAGCTTCTTCAATTTCCTTAGAGCATAGGCTATCACGCGACTATTTTACATGAGAAAATATCCTAATCCTACCCTCGAAGTATCATATAACATCGTGAATCTTCTAGAGCCTATTGGAATAAGGCTAACATTAGTGTAATTGTCAAACATGCTTTCTCGTTGTACATTTCTCCATCCACTAAAATTTAGCGATTTTGTATGTTAACTTGGTAAGTGGTGGTGCTATTCTAGAAAAATCCTACACAATTGCCTATAGTAGCCTGTCAAGCCAAAAGTAATCTCTGTAGGAGAAATGGGTCTCGGCCATTTATGAATTGTTTCTATCTTCTCAGAATCTACCATTTTTCATTCTTAGATACCATGTGTCCTATGAATACCATCGAGTTCAGCTAATTGAAGAACTTGAAAAAAAGGTTGATTTTCCTGCAGTGTCTTTGACATATTTTTCAAGTAATTCTCGTGCTCTTCCCAGGTACGAGAATATACCAGAATATAGTAAGTAAAAACTATGAATTTATTTTTTCCAAAAATAACTTTGAACACCATATTCATTATATACATCAATACAATTGGAGCATTGGCCAATCTAAAGGACATCAAAGGTAACTCATAATATTTGTACCGAGTACTAGAGGCAACATCGAAATATCTTCCTTTTTTATTCTAAGCCGATGATAACCAGACTAAAGATCAATGGCTCCTTGTAACTGATTAAATAAGTCATCTATACAAGACAAGGGATATTTATTGTGTATTGTTATCTTATTTAATTATCTGTAGTAAGCCCACATTCTTAAAGACTCATCCCTTTTTTTCCAAACAATATTATTGTACCCCATAGTGCAACAGTCGATGTGATAAAACATGTATCCAGTAGGTGTCTCAATTATTCAATTAGCTCAGTCCACTATGTTGGTGCCATATGATATAGTTTGCGTGCCAGGTGTCAGCTCAATACCGAAGTCTATTTCTTATATTGGAGGTAGTCCTAGTAAATCCTTAGGAATACATTAGAGAATATCTCATTATGATACTTCTTTTTTTTTTTTCTCAAACTAAGTCTTTCTTCTCTTGTGCCCCTTACCGTATCTATGAGATCCAAACAACCTTTCTTCTATAACTGTTAAGTCTTCAAAATATATAATTTGCTCGTCTCTAAAACCTATAATCCCTTTTTAGACAAAACTAGCTTTTAAAGTTCACCAAACCTAATAGTCTTTCCATAGTTATCGAGGGTAGCATGGTAAGAAGATAATTAATCCATATCCATATGTACGTTAGAGTCAACCATATCAAGTACAACTTGGTTAGCTAGGGTTTATTTCTCTTAACTTGAATCTTAAAAGTTTTAAACACATGTCTAACTACTATAAGTTTTTCACATATGTGGCAACCCGAAAAGGATCGCTTGATATCTCAAAACATTCTTGATTTTTAAATCTTCGACTCACATTAAAATCCATACTAAAAGATATTCTAATCTCGATCTTCTTATATGAGGTCTTGCACGCCTATCATGTCCATATTTTCAATCTTTCCGGTAAGTGTAACTGCTACAGAATAGGTTTAAGTCTTCATATATGCAGTTACTGTCTTGTTTAAACAATTAACTGTGAAGATTCAAAATATCATCTTTAAATTTAATGATTAATTATGTGATCTAAGCACTATTTACCATTACTCAATTTGAGTGTGCAGTCCGTAAAAATATTTCGGAAAGTTTTCAGGTGAAAAAATAAATTAAAATGTGAATTAGAGCTTTAAAACTTAACTGAGTTGACTTTGGTCAACAATTTGAGCAAACAGACTCGGATCAGTATTTTGACAATTTTGGTAGGTTTGTATCGTGATTTGGGACTTAGGT
The DNA here is from genome assembly GCA_000715115.1 of Nicotiana otophora. NCBI lineage: Eukaryota > Viridiplantae > Streptophyta > Magnoliopsida > Solanales > Solanaceae > Nicotiana > Nicotiana otophora. Next base: position 12,157 of record AWOL01S0394019.1, read on the forward strand.
GTATGCCCGGAATCAAATTCCGAGGTCCCTAGCCCGAGATATGGAATTTTGATGAAATATTTAAAGTTTTCTTTCAAATAGTGACCAGATATCGAATTATGTGCAAATAACCTCGGAATAGAATTTTGATGATTTCAACAGCTCCGTATGGTAATTTTGGACTTAAGAGCGTGATCGGAATTTTATTTGGAAGTCCGTAGTGGAATTAGGCTTGAAATGNAATTTTTGAGAAGTTTGACCGAGGGGTTGACTTTTTGATATCGGGGTCGAAATCCGATTCTGAAAATTTTTATAAATCCATTACATCATTTATGACTTGTGTGCAAAATTTGAGGTCAATCGGAATTGATTTGATATATTTCGACGCAAAATATAGAAGTTGGAAAATTTGAAAACTCATAATTCAATTCGATGCGTGATTCGTAATTTCGGCATTGTTTGGCATGGTTTGAAACCTCAACTAAGTTCATATTGTATTTTTGGACATGTTAGTATATTTGGTTAAGGTTCTCGGGTGGATTTCGGAAGGTTAACGGAATGAATTTCGGACAAAAAGGAACTACTGGAATATTTCTGCTGTAGAAGCTATTTTTGGACAGCAACCGGTGCAATCGCAGAGCTGATTTTAGAAGCTTATATCTCGAAATCTATAAGGAATCTGAACATTATCAAAACATGAAAGTTGTAGCCCTTTGATTCTAGTTTCCAGAAT
>AWOL01S0394445.1:0-10771 GCA_000715115.1 Nicotiana otophora
TATTTTGTCCTGTAAGTCTTAATTTGAACACTAGAAACCTTGGGTTCATCCACAGTTTTGAATGTTAGAAAATTGGACTGTTCTCAGGCACTAGACTAATGGAATAAAATTATTTCTTCCATTTTTTTTTCTGTTTTACGACATGTTTATTCATGTTTTTAAGAACTCGCCATTAGATTATAAATTGAACTCATGAAGTCATGGCACGAAAGATTTCAAATGTCTGTTTTACCTATGTATTCTCATCTTTAACTTACAACATACAATCAGACATCTCTATAACATCCCTATATAATAATTCTTTTTCATAAAAGCCAAGCTTTTTTGGAACCAATTTTTATGTTATGTTATATTATATGTTCTCTATAACAACACTTCGCTATAATATCCAAAAATATTTGGAACAAACGAGTCTGTTATAGAGAGGTTTGACTGTATAAAGAAGTACTTGTTTAATTAGGTAGGAAGAGTAAAAAATACCGATTATTTGATTTTTCATCATGTAATGTGTTTGTTTCCCAAAAGAAACAAAGTTTTGCTAAAGAAGAAAAAGGGATTATGATTTATCTTCCCTTTGATTTAGGAAGTGTTGGATTAGGATTTAGGGAATGCTCTGAGATAGTGGACTTCTCCATTACTCCATATGATCCAAGAAAATAACACTATTATTAGAATAAGAAAGCAAACCAAAAATAAATGAAGAGAGAAAAGGGAATCTTCTTGTGCTAATTCAAGAAAAACTATTTTTGAAATTAAAATTAATGAAACTGAACTTTATTCACTATATAATAAAGTCCCAAACTATACCCACTATATATAATAGTAAGGACAACACGATTTTTTTGTCACATCACAATAATTGAATTTTACTCACTATAATTTTACATCACTAAACTTTACCTTCTATAATGAAAAGCACACTAATTATGGTGACTTGATCATTTCATTAAGTAAATTTTTGTGACTGTACTGTTATTCAATTACTTTAATCTATTCTATATTAAAAGCACGAAAGCCCTATCGAAATGTCATTCGCCTTTTTTACCCTTTAAAAGTTAATTTCACACTAAATAAAATAGTCATTTAATTATTTTCCTAATATTCAGGACTTCAAAATTAACTACAATTTAATTTAAGAAAATCCTAATATTTAGGACTTCAAATTTAATTAAAATTTACCTTATTATCTTTCCTTATTTGACAAGATTTTATAAGTTTCCTTTTGGAGTTTAATATCTGACCATTAAAGTTCTTTTAATTCTTAGCTTCTAAAGTATATAGTATTATTTTTCCCACAAGTTACTCATAATTGATTACCTAAAAATATGGATCATCCATCATCAATGCATATTGTTCACTTTTTCCCTGTTAACGTTTTGAGAGTTTTGATTTAATCTTATGTTTAAATTTTTAGAACAAATATGACGTTACTTTAAAAAATAAATTAATCTACAACCATACTATGCGAAATTGTAACTATAATTAGTTTTTTAAATTTAAGATAAATTAATGTATTTGAAACTCTTGAAATAACTATAAATCTGTAATTTTTTCCCTATAATTTTGCAAAATTGACCTCAACGTGGTGCACTCTTGAAATTGCAAAGTCGCTATTGGCAGAGTTTATTTGGAATGAGTTTAGGATAGTATTAACTTTTATGTGGTGTTAGATGAACGTGCAAAGAAGGAATTTTAGACTTAGATCAATAAGAATCTAGGCAACTTTTTTACACAAAAAGAAGTCAACTTAGCTTATCTATAATTTTGATTAATTGTGAATTTTATATAATGATATATGGACGTGGAGTTTATAAAAAGATGCCGGGTGAGATACAGTAACATAGAATATTTGTATCTTATATAATAAAATATTTATAACTATAAATACTATAAAACTAATTATACTAAATTTATTCAGAAAATATCGAATTCAACTATATTATGTCAATGTAATAGTATTTATTTTAATCATTTAAACACATGATGTGCTTAGTTTAAATTCCATTGCTATATTTCAATAATTTGTATAAGTTTTATATTGATTAACGCGATGCACACGTGCAATGTACGTACACTAAAACTATTTAGTAAAAGAATATTTAGTAACTTTAAGATTATAGTGAATATAAATTTTTCACTGATGATATACGTGAATTAATTCAAATTTTCTAGTTAGGAATCGAAATCTTAAACTTCTCAAAATTAAAGGATTACAAGATCATATAGTAGGGATTCAAATTGCAATTTAATAGTGTTTACCCTTAAAATGGATAACAATTACATTTATACGTTGTTTAAAGGATATGTGGTTTGATTTAACACAAATGATCAAAGAACAGTAAATAATTAAATTGAAATGAGATAAAACGATCAAACTAATATGGCGAAGTAATTAAGCCCTATGTTAGGCTTAAATGCGAACGGTCGGTTTCAATCGAACCCTCGAGATAGAGCTCGGATCCAACTAACTGAGTGAATAGCCGAAGAACACTTAATTGCTGAAAGCCAAAGTAAGTTTTATTGCCCTGATACGTGTGCCAATAACAGTGTCAAAAAATAAAGGGTTCGTCCTCTTCATATAGTAGAGGAGTTTTAACCCTAATACAAGTCTAAATAAGGTAAATATATTTTTCTTCCTTTTCTCCCACGAGAATGTGATCTGCAGTCAATACCGAGCGTGATCCGCACAGTAATATCCGGCTGATGGCGAATATTTCGGCTCTCCATTTGTCTTCTTTAATCATCTTTTCGTTACCCTCGATTCTCATATTGCTCGAGCTGGATTCTCTCCGGGTTCGGCCATACTCGATACCCGATGTATCATTCGTCCGCTCCTAGTTCTGATCTGTGGGCACCTTCGGTCTCACTCGATCCAGTAACGAGTAACGTCGTTCCTTGCTTCACAACAGGAAATCGGGCTAACTTTATCCCTGACTTTGCCCGTATACAGATAGTCCCCTCACTTCTCGGAGAGTAGATTATAGGAGCAATGAAAAGTGACTAATTGACCGCGGTTCCTTCTCTCGTACATTATGAGCAATCTAACGAATCGGAACATCCCATCAGCCACGTCGCTCTGATTTTGGACATGCGCCAGCCGTCGGTTGAAAACACCCGGTAGTTACCGAATTCGAAACATCTCACAATTATTACTCTTTCCCTATAAAAGTTCTCGTTTCCTGTTTTCACTTTTTTACTTTCCGACTTCAAATTTCCTTAAGTTACCCTCAATTTTTTTATATCTTCATCCGTTCATCAGTCCTTCAAATCTTCATAACTTGTTCTTTATATCTTCATATCCTCATGTCCTCACAGTTCATCATCAAACCTTCATACCTTACTTTTAAACCTTCATACCAAGTCTTCATATCAAGACTTTAAATCTTCATATACTAAGATAGAAATGGAGAAGACCTCAAAATCGGTAGCTCAAAACACTGCACCGACGACTTCTTCCTCGAACACCGACACTGAGACAGTGCCTCCAGTAGTAGCCCCGGGATCTCCCCTTACAGATTTCATCCGCGGAGGCTGCTCCATAGATAACAACTTCAAAGTCGAGAAAGCCTCTGCACAAGGAGATCAAGGTAAGGAAGTGTGGAGGTATGTTTGCTCCATTACCGAGGAGATGCTCAAAGCTATCCGAGAGGTTTGTAAATGGGAAGGCAAGGATATAGCCGTTCCCAGTCCCGACGAGGACATCACGACACATGTGAAAGGATACTTAAGTGTTTACACGTATCCTTTGACGTTTGGTCTTGTTGATGCGGTGGTCCTCGAGTTCTATAAGAGGTAGGAAATTTGCCTCAAGCAAGTTCACCATCCTTTTGGAGGATCGTAACTCTTCTCCGCCATTTTGCAAACAACATGAAGGAGCCACGATTCACAGTCGATCTCTTGCTCCGAGTGTACAACCCCTGAATCTTTCAGTGTGGGGTTGATAAAACTTGCCCGTCGGGAAAATAAGGCTCCCTTCTCCTGTATAGATGAGGACATGAATCGAGGTTGGCAGGGAAGGTTCATTCGTATAGGGATCGAGGATCTCATTCCTCCCGAACTCATATCGTTCCATGAGAAATGGGACCTGAATATTAAGTTTACTTCCTCTTACGCTGTTAAAGTTTTTTTCTTGCATTTATTGTTTCCTCTCATGATATGTCCCATACGATGTGCAGCCGTCCCCCGAGTCCCCAATGCGGTCCCATATTGGAGGGAGTGAATCGAAGGCATATGCACACAACTCACCTACTCCGAGCGTGAGTGGCGTAAGCTCTCCAAAGGCAAGTGGGAGGATCATTCTCATGGTGAGTGCTTTTGCTGGTTGGTTTTTTCCTTGTCGTTTTTTATTCTGTTGTTGACATGGATAAATCCCTGTTTCATAGGGGTGCCCAAGACCACCAAGCTTCGGGAGATCACCGATGCCGTGTTCTCGACCCCATCTTCAAAACACTCTGCCTCCCTACAGCCTATTGTCGAAGTTGCTGCAAAGAATAAGGAGAAAAAGAATAAGAAAAAGAGATCCCTCGATTCCTCGGAAGCTTCTACCGAGGTTAAGAATAGAAAAAGGAATATGCTCAGGGTCAGGAAAAGCACCAAAAAGACTTCGGATGCCCGGGTCCCAGACTTCAAAGCTCTTCGTCAGCTCAAGGATTTTCTCGAGGATGATGAGGACATGGAGTTCGTCACCTATAAGCTGATTGATGCCGACCAAGAGTTGGTGGCCCGGGAGGGGGGTGTTCGTAAGGTTGAATCCTCCTTAACTCGGGGACTCAAAGAAGAACATGTGGCTGCTGCCTCACAAGAAGCCCCTCCGGTCCCGAGGAGAGCTGTTTCCGAAGGTGACGCCATTATCCATATTCAAGAATCACTGCCCCGGATGGAGGCCACTTTAAATGAATCTAAGGTCGCTGAAGAGAAGCTGACCGAAACGTCACGGACTATGGATGATGCCCTTAACTAGTTTTTCGATGGTGTGGACGTTGGTATGCTGGAGGACTACTCTGGATTTGGCCACCTGAAGATCCCGAAAAGGATCATGCAACCGGGATCAGGTGGGCCGAGTTCGAGCTCAAAGCTAGAGAAGAAATTTCCTACCCCGAGTGTGGACCCCAAACAAAAGAATATGGCCATTGTTGTACTCTATTTTACACTTATCAAGACAAGATTCAACTTGTAGTTTCTCTGTTGTTGATGAATGAGAGTCGCCACCTAATATTTAAAGGTATACTAGGGTAGCTATTTAATTACTAAGTTATGTTCATTACAGGTCTATAAACCGAAGAGATTATGGGTAGGGGTTTTTGTTCTTATAAGGAGAAGGTGTTAGACACCCCTTAAAATCTACCTGGGGTAGCACCATAGGATTTAGACTAATTTTAAAGACTCAGTTATTTATACTATGCTTAATTATCACTTAGGCATAACATGTTAAAAGGAGTACATATAATACTTTAGAAGGGGTATAGGATTATAAAGAGTTATTGGAGGCTAAGAGAGTTTTGAAAGTGGTTTTATATTTTAAAGCTTGAATTATTAAGTTAGGAAAAAGTGATTATCTTTGAAGAATAGATGCTAGAGTAATCTTAAGAGTTGTTTGTAAGAAAGATGATTTTTAAATGTACTTTGGTTTTCAAAAATCTGAAGAAGCAAGTCTTTGGAAATTCATTTGAGACTGTCCGTGACTGCCTTTTTTTATGAAAAATCTGACTTCGTTCCTTGTTAGTAAAAATTAGTGATTCTTTTCGAATTTTCTTTGAAAATAGGCTGCCATTCTGAATAAAGACCTGAGCTTAAAAACCTTTCAGAAGAGTGAGTATCTAAGATGAACAAGTTGGAATTAACATGAGGCGAATATCAATTACTAGCTATTTTCTTTTAACTCCTATATTAATTAAGGTTTGCCTAAGTTTCATGTAATACTAGAGCATAAAAGAAAAATACATAATCTAATATATGAGTGTTAAATATAAGAGGATATCATATGATAAAACAACAACAAGGGCAGTTAGCAAAACATATGAAGGCAGTAAACTAAGCTATGAAAATGATGAACAATAACAAAAGTAGTAGGGAGAGAGGACTCGACCCTGATAATTGAGCCTCAATAAGGTAGGCCCAGCGATTTGAGAGGTTCGACTATAGCAAGACTGGACTACTTCAAAGGTGCAACAAGGCTGGTTTGGGCCCGAATTCCTTAAGAACTCAGCAGACCCAAATGTACACATGCCCAAAAGAATAAAAGAAGGTTATTAGAAATATACTCCATATTCTCAGCATTTTCTAATGCACATGACATGTATATAAATAAATCGTTGAAACAAGGAACTGATCAATATTGTGGGAAATTATATTAATGTGGTGGCTTTACTTAGAAAATAATCCACATTGGAAACCTTTCATTGTCATTAAACATTAAACCCCTAAAGAACTAAATGCGTCAATGAAATAAGGACTAAGGAGGAAGCCCCCACTCAAGCTCAATTCCCCCTTTGGATCCCCCGACACTTCAAAGTTCCCAAGGGACTCAAAGCCCAGGGCAATATTTGTGCCGGGGAGGGCATCCCAACCTAGAGTCGGACCCCACTCCCAATTACCCTTAAACACTAACAACATATTTTCTTTACAGGTTTGAATGCCAATTAGGCCCTTCCAATGCGAATTAAATGCTAAAGCATTACCTACCACAAAATATATTTTCCTTCCTAACATAAGAACATAGAATCTATACTGAATTACCGACAAACATGTATTCACATGAATTCTAAAGATCTAATTCTGAAACTCATACAAGTGAACATCAGAAATATCATAAACATGTTACAAAAGGCCAAGTCTATAGTAAGGCAATACTCCAAGAAAAGGTAAAGATATACAATAACTATTCATCATATATAGAGGTTTCACATGTATTTATGACATGATCAACTTTCTCAGTAGGTCCATGATGGTAGGCTATAATTGCGTATTTTAGTATCTTATTACACTCTAATTCACTGCATTTCACTTGTTTTGAGCTTTAATTGGTAGTGTTTTACACTTATTGTGTGTTTTATGCCTTGTAAAAGTTATTCCGAGTGATGTAGATATTGTGGAGATAACTCGAGCTATTTGGAGCTTTGAAGTCTAAGTAAAAGCCCAAGGTATTAAGCCGGGATTGTGTTCGGGGGTCGAGGACCAAGTCGGGATGTCAAAACGCAAGATTTGAGCCGTACTCTGAGAAATTTGCACTAGTACGACACAGGGTGCGAGGCATAGTGCGACGCAGCAGTGTATTTTTGCTGCCTGTTGAATTGTTGAGCTCTATGGATTTCCCCACTAATTCCCCGCATGGCGCGTCGCCCCATGCGCACCTGTGCATGTTTTACAGAGTAAATGTCCTATTTCGGCTAGGAAAATATGATTTTGTCTGGGCCCGACCCTACTTGGTATAAATACATAAAAAAACATTATTTTCTGGACTTTTGATACATATTAGACCCAAGGAGGCTAAGGAGGAGTTGGAGAAGCAAAAGCACAAGGAGTTCATCATTAAATCCTCACTCATGACCCGAGTTTGGATCGTTTTATGTTTTCCTTTACTTTAAACATATTTGTCATGAATTGCTCCATATGTATGGAGTAGTTCTCTTTAAGGTTTGATGGATTTGGTGTATCGATATTTTTTGTGGATTATAGGTCTAGTTTTATGTATGGAATAATTTTGGATGATTTAATCGTTGCATCTATATTCACTTGTTCATGTAATCGAGAGAGGCATAACTTGTAATATATTTGCATTATATTGTTACTTGATTTTATTAATTCTTCTTAGTAATCGAAAAAGGCTAATTGAATTGTTGATTAAACCTAGTTAGGAGGATAATCGAGAGAGGTTATCCTAACGACCAATCCACTACGTGTTCTTGCATATCTTCACGTGCTTAAATTGGTTCATCTTGTGAGGTTGAGACTTAATCGAGAGAGAAGTTTCTACTAAATATTTGAACTAATAATTGAGTGAATTCGAGAGACTCACCTAAATATTAGAAGTGAATTATCTAGATTTAGATCTCAAACAATTATCTTGCACCTATCCAATCAACCCCTATTTTTTCCCACTGATAACTTCCTTGCTTACCTTTGTTGAGATAGTTATTAGTCAATAGCTTTAGATTCTTAGTTAATTTTAGTTATTAATCATATAAACCCTGATTATTGATTCTCATGGATAACGATCAAGCTAGAAACTATGAAAATACTGTTTAACTCCAATCCCTGTGGATACGATATTATACTTTACTATCTTTGAGTAGCGAGCATAATTAAAGTGTGTGTTTCGAGTTCGTCAGTCCACTAACTTATAGACTACAACAGGGATTTCTTAAGCATCATGCTCCTAATGGCATTAACTTCAAGCAAATCACCAAGCTCAGATAGTATCAGCAAAGACCCTTATGAGACTTTAGGGATTAGACTTGGTTTTAAAATTATAAAGAGAGCAAAGACTAGGATAATTCTTGACAGAATGTATAACCAGGAATTAAGTAAGAACATGCAGTAGTTAATTAGCTACTTGAACATCTCAGGTCAACAATGACCTTATGCAGACAGAGGAATCTTTACAGTTTTTGAGAGTTGGATCAAGCAAAGTTACAGACAAGGGGTAGGTATTGCATCAGGACATTTTAACTCAAACTTAATTCTAAGTTAGCACATAGATACAAAGATGATCATGCTTCATTGTTACAAGTTATTACTTAACTAGGGCAGAGTAGCTAGGCTCTTTAAAAGATAAAGATGCATGTTGACCCTAAAGATAAGAGATAGGAGATATCAAATAAGCATGCTGCTGAAGGTGTTGACTAATAAAAAAATAGTTAAGTTCGGTTTATCCAATTACCAGTCTTTATAATAGAGAGGAAATGACAGAATCCTAATCATATTATGAGTAAAGATGACACAACCTTGTGTGTACAACAAGATTACAAAGAGAAGAAAAGAGAGGTTTAGTTCAAATAAGATCATGTCAACAAAAGCAAAAAACAACTAAACCAAATGAAAGACCATAGCAGCTACAGTATAACAGTCTTAAATAAGGAGATGGTATATGAACACTTAGAATTTCTTCCCAAGGTTTAAAGAAATAGAGATATAAACTGAAACACCTTAAGATTCATTCGTTCATAGTTATCAGAATATAGGTTCAACTTCAAAAACTCACAAGCTACAAAGATGCAACAGGCAAGAAACAAAAATGCAATAGGAAAGGATAAGGGTTACTGCATGCCAACAAAGCTTATAAGGTTCATGTAAACATAAACATATAACAACTTAAATATGTAGATTGTTGGAACTCAGGAAATAAGATCAGCATGAATCAATTATAGTTTAATTAACCATCATATAAAGACTCTTAGCTGGACAACTAATCACAAGTAGTCGTTAAACTAACAGCGTACAAGTATTAACGTATTAAACACCATAGAACAATTGCAGTATACAAAACCTAACATGGCATACTTGTATCATTCAAAGAAACGAACAAAAGTAAAAAGTGAGAGAGGTGCTGACCTTTTTGAGGGCAGCAAACCTAACGAGAGCTCTTTTTAGTTGCTTAAAACCCCAGAAATCTCAAGTTTAGCCCAGTGATGGTACTCAACAAAAAGAGAAGAAAACCAGTAAGAACCTTACGACTTGGAATCTTAAACCTCTTAGTGTTTGTGTGTGTGTTTTTCTTCAGTATCAGATAGTTAATTTTTGATGTTAGGTGGTGGTAGATGAGAACATTAAAGGCTTCTATTTATAGTGCCATAAGGCTCTAGGGTTCAGAGAATTAAAAATAATAGTGGAAACTGATGACAGATTAATGATGACAGCAAGATTGAATGAATTTGAAAGAGAACAAAGGGAAACATAGTGAAGATATTTACCTCAGAAGGGAGATTGAATCGATGATGTGCGAAGGACCGCTGGTCAGAACCCTAATACCCAGAGGTCATTGCATTTGATCTCTGGGTGTTGAATATCAATGTTGAGGCCAGCTAATATCCCAAAATCTCCTTTGATTTGAAAAGACAGAGGGGGAGGTCTGGCGAGTTGAAGTTTCACCATCTCGTATGACCTCTTCAAAGAGGGTTTTTGAAATCGAATGGCAAAAAGGGAAAGGAATGATGAGCTTTGTAGTGTAGAAACATAATGGAAGGCCATGCATGCCATGGATTTAAAAAGCCATGGTGGATTTGAAGTTTCATCTCCAGGATTGGGGTTTTCGGATTTGAGAGATTTCAAATGGAGCGATAAAAATGGGAAGTATTCTGCGAGAATCGTGGACATAAGAGACAAGAAGCATGATTCTCTGATGAACTTGTGACCTTGCACTAATTAATGCAAGGTTTGGGTGATTGATGGGTTTGTGGGTTTGAGAGAGATGAGAGAAGAAGAGGAAAGGGGGAGATGAGGCGGACGGGTGAGTGTTAGAATGATTTAGGGTTTTTGGGTATTGGGGGGTGTCTCTAGGTTTAAGAATGAGAGATAGGATCTGGGTCGTTGGATCTAATGATCAACGACCCTGATAATTTGGGTATTAAAGAATAAAGGAGATGAGTGTTTAGACTGGGTCGGGTCCGAATTGAGCCTTATATTTGGGCTAAAAACCATTTAAAAGGTAGCCATTTTATAATTGATTCAAGAATTGCAATTGTTCCATTTTGGTCTTTAATCCCGTTTGAAATTAAGTTAAATAAATTTAATAATTTTTAATAAAATATAATTAAAATTATAATTGTTAAATACT
>AWOL01S0394663.1:0-11091 GCA_000715115.1 Nicotiana otophora
CCCCCGATTCTCTCTTAAGCTTCTAAAGACTACCTAAATTACTTCTAAGGTGTCGTTTGGTTGAGAAATAAGTTATTCCAGGATTAATATACCACGATTAGTTGTCTTGGGATTGTTATCCCACTCTCCCACAGTGATAAAAATACACTATAATTTCGGGATTAGTTATATTGTGATTTTATTTTGGTTAGATAAGTTCATCTCAAATTTATTTTTGGGATTAATTATCGCTTGTATTGAAGGAGCCCTAAGCATAATGTTTGACATTGTAATTAGATCCATAAACGGAGTATCTTATTTTCGAATAGTGACAAGAAAAAAAGAATTCCAATGATAAAAAGAGTAGCTTCCTAACTATTGATACAATTAATTGAGACTTTTGTTTACTCATCTCATCTATTGGTTCTCATGATCAATTTGTGAAAACAGTGGCAACAATCTTTGTGAGATGCATATTTGAAACGACTTTTGAATCATTGCGACCCAACAATCACAAGAAGAGAATTGAAGGCCAAAAAATGATTTTGTAAAAACATGAAAACTCTATCAACTACTCGTTTCAAAGCCAGGACATCCACGCCTTTGCCATGATAAACATGCAACATTGGATCCATGTTGTATATTTGAACCAAGTTGACCTCCTTGCTTCTTTCATGGTACATTCCTCTTTCTGCCAAATTACATAGAAGGAATAATTTAACAACTACATTATGTGAAAATACAAATTATTTTCTTAATGCTATTTTACTCGACAAACATAGCAATCAGTCAATCACCCAAGAGTTGCAAAAAATATGAAAGTAAATCACATCTCACACTAGGATATCTTGGTCTACAAAATCTTTTGTTAATGAAGTCTATTGCTAATTGTGATATAGGTTGATCAGTATTTGAATTTGCCTACTGTAAAATTTGAACACAATAGACATTGCAGAGTCATTTACAGTAGCTGATAACCAAGAGAAAAGCAAAAAGCACTTCATTTAGACTTTAAACAAAACTAGAAAAGCTAACTCAAACAAACTTCTAATAACAGTTTCACTAAATATGAAGGAAATAACATTTCTTTCCAGGCTTTCTCAGGAATTATCAACTTATCAACTCTTTAAAGCTGCATTGATCAAGTTGTTACTAACATCCCAAAGGTTTCGAGCTAAAGCTTCGTCTTGTGCTAGCTTGCTTGGCTCATGCTCATTGCAGTCAACGAAATACTTTCCAGTGACGCCTTTTAGACTTGGATGGAGGGCAACATAGCATGTCGTAGCTGCTCCCTGTCAAATAGAATCATTGTCAATCCCAGTATGTATTTTCTTCTTCAAAAATCTAATGACAGTCTACATAATTATTGAAGTATGATTGCCCAGACAGTTCATTCATATTGAACCTTAACTTTATTACATAAAGATATGATATCGTAATGCCTTATTTTGTTGGAGAACAATTCATTTTACCTGGAATTAAAGGTCCATATAGATGTCCAAACAAATTTAACATAGATTTAACTTATATACGCTAATAGTGCAAATTCTTTACACAATCAGTGCCTTATTAGTAGGTCATTGCCCCTGTTTCCTAGTTTATCATATCATGATCAATAGAGTTGGTTACCTTTAAAATGACAGTGTACTAAAATTAAACTTATTTAACCTAGCAATCTCGTTGCCAGAAGAGTTAATCCTTTAAAATACTCGAATAGAAGACCACAGAGGCAAAAGAACTGACTTTTGAACCTATTCAGAATATAGGCGCTTCTTTAATTTCTGATTAAGGTACAAGGGCATTGTTGGGAAGCCATTAACAGAATTTCTTGATTAGTTAATACCAAATTGCCAATAGTTCCTGCTCCCTGGAAGTATAATCCTCTGCATATTTGTAATATAGTTCTACAGGGAAACTTTGAGATAATTTAGTTAAAAAGACAAAAATTAGCAGATGTCGTTATTCAGCTAATAGGTGCATTCTATTCCTTTAGTTATAGTTGTTCTGATGATGTGTTTATAAAACTTTAAACTCAGTAATGCAGTTAACTTATTGTGACAACACATTTTCAGAAAGGTTAAAATTCTTTCCAGGAATTAATTTATTTACCTGAGGGACATTCTTCCACATGAAACAAGTGAAAGCCCTAAAGATTCCTGTCAAAGAAAATACAAGTAAAATTCCTGAAAAATGAGTGTAGTAGAGGCAATCTTTTGTAGAGGTTAATATAGAATACATACTCATTGAAAGAACAGAATGTCTCATGAGGTTTGTCATTATTAAACCAGGATGCACTGAGTTGACAGTTATATTTGCTCCCTCTTCCTGCATTTGAGGAGAATATTACACTTTTTTAAAGTATTCTGAGTGTATATCTAGCTGCCAATTCAGGTAAAGATTTTTCATTAGTTAACTCAATCTCTTAAATAGAAGGAATATGAATAGGTGTAAACTCTCTTATACAGTAAATACATTAATTTTGTTTAAGACCAATATCAATAAATAAAAGTGTCCAATCAACATTTTAAACATGTGTATTAGAAGATTTGCTCAATTCAACATGATATTAAAGTACGCGAATATTCTGAATGCGATTCTTACCACGACCTATTGTCAGAGAATTTCCACGTGCTTGACCATTAGCATGTGAAGTGACATGTTGAAGATTGATATAACATATTACAAGTGTCTGAGCTCTAACTGTTTATACTTTTTAGATAGAGGATTCACACAATTCAACAACTTAAGGTTGTGACACAACATCTCCAAACGCAAACTTGTACATCTTTTCTCTGTGATGGACAATCTAGCTACCAGGAAATATGCCAAGGACGATAGGTTGTTAAGCCATTGGTTTGATGAGCCCATGTGGCCAAGAACCAAAACCAGACTAACAGCAGAGGCCGATCTAGAGCAATTCAGCGAGTTCAACTGAACCCCAATACTTTTAGTTCAAATCACTAATACATATGTAAAAAGATTTTTAAAATGTAAATATATACTAGGTTACCTCCATTTTGAACCTGTTGACTCTAAATCTTGGATTTGCCTATGCTAAGAGAGATATCTAGTTTTGATATTATATCAGTTGCTCCTCATATGGACAGCTTGCAGTAATAAACAAGTTTATTGAGTTACCTGCAAGCAACGAGAAAGTTCATTGGAATGCAATAGGTTGGCTAACTTGGATTGCCCATATGCTAGTCTTTCTTGATAACTGGTTCAAGAAACAATGGTTGGAAGTAAACTAAAGCGATAGTTTTAGTTCACTGTCCTGAACCGGACAAAAGGTTGATAGGGTAATGTAGTATACCTGCTCTTGTCACTGATTTTGTGAAATTGTATTCCTTCTTTATAAGGGTACTGATGAAGTATTGATGACAGATTCACAATCCTACCCTGAATACCAGTAGCTTTTGATGTTTCCTTCATTTTGTCTATAAGAAGGTTAGTCAAGTAGAAGTGACCTGAAAACCAAGAAATAGAGATTCGCAAACTAGATCAGCTGCGTCGAGAGAGTGGTTTCTTTCAAAATGAGTATTAAATGATAAGGTAAATAATTCAGCCAAAATGTGTATTTCAAGTTACACATTGTAATATATATACCTATATGATTTGTGGCGAATTGCATCTCTATGCCATCTTCTGAAAGCTGAAATGGACAGAACATAATACCTGCATTGTTTCTAATTTGCAAATTCTCATTAGGTAAACATATTGTTCTAGTAAAACTCAATCGAAAAGCACATTGGAGAAAGAGAGCAATTACATTAAGATATTGAGAGGAAGATTAAGTGCTGTGAATTTATCAGCAAATGCCTTCACTGATCTAATTGAGCCCAGGTCAAGTTTCTCAACATCGACGCGAGCAGCATTATTGTCCTTCAGAATTTGCTGCTTTGCTTCATTAGCAGCCTCCATATTTCTTGCTGCAATAATGACATGGACATTCCTCAAAGCTAAAACTCTTGCTGTCTCCAAACCGATGCCGCTTACACCTCCTGTAGTCGCAATGCGCTATCATGAAAAAGTTGATTGGAAAATTACCAAACTGTAAATAAAGTACACCATGAGCCTAACTCAACACCAAACACTAGCACATGAAGTGAGGATCGCCAAGTTTCATAGCAGGAGGTAAAGATTGCCAAGATCATATAAGGAGATAATTGCTCATCCTCTCAACCCATGAAAACGTTTACTTGAAAATTACAAAAAATTCTAAAGAAAATTGATCTTTGACGTAACTCAACCACACAAAACCAGCTCATGAGGTGATTATTGAGAAACTTGACCTGAGGGGATAATCGTTTAATCTCTTCACCCATGTCGGACATGTTAGCCCAAGGGTTCACAACTCATCTATAGTTTTGATGATAACAAAATTTGAGAATTAAATTTTAATAACGGTGTGTATTCAATTTTACAGGATTGAATTGAGCCAGGCCATGTGCTAGAAATATGATTAAATTCAAATCCTATCTTACGAAATGATATGCTAAGAAATATACTGTCCTTTACTAAGAAGATGCTGAGAGGGTTCCAAGGACTTGATCGAAGATACTAAGGGGATCGACTCAAGGTGCAGTTAAAAAGATTATGACTCTAGACAGATTCAAGGAGAGAATTCGAAGCCAAAAATATTCTTGGAATAAATGGTGTAATATTGGACGCAAAGCCTAGAATTTAGAAGCAAAAAGAATCATTATATCAGTGTTGTAGAAGCTGACAAATACAGAATCAAGATACTACCAAACAAGGCAAGAAAACTGTAGATGAAGAAAAAAAATTAAAGATCAGCAACGGCTAGTAGAATCAAGAGTGAAGACTGAACTACAAATAGAAAAAGCAATGAAGACAGACTTTTAAAATTCAGTTGCTCTCAAATTGCTTAAACTCAAAAGCTGTCTGTTCATCACCATCCAAAGCTCACAGTGATTTAAATCATGCTGTCTATAATTCCTTGAGCAATTGCTCTCAAATTGCTTATTATTGTGACTTATAGTATTTTTTATGTAGTTTTCAATTACGTAAATTTTATTTCAAAAAATTTAAAGATTATATGTCCTAATTCATGATCAAAATTAAGAGGTTTGACTCTCGAAATTCGAACTGCATCACATAAATTGAGATTTTGGACAGAGGGAGTAACAAACATACTATAAGAGGTTAAGATTTCAAAAATAGAGTTAAAAATCTGTAGAACTGCAGCTAACTTAAATCCTTATATTATTTGTATAACTCAAAAGCCATCTGGTAATAGATTTATCAGTCTATCACAGGGGCGGATCTACAGGGTACACACATGTAGCCAGTAACTTTTGTCTGGACAGTGTACATGTGTTAAAAAAGGGGTATTATCACTTTTAGCCCGTGCCAAAAATTATTTAAATTCGGTAGTCGAAAAAGTATATAAAATTTGTATATTTTTTGTATATAACATACAGAATGTATATATATATACAAAAAAAAATACATTTTTCGGCTATTGTTTCGAGAGCGGCTATAGTGTCATTTTCCCCTTAAAATAATTCGTTAAATATCTATAAATATTTAATTNCCCAGTAACTTTTGTCTGGACAGTGTACATGTGTTAAAAAAGGGATATTATCACTTTTAGCCCGTGCCAAAAATTATTTAAATTTGGTAGCCGAAAAAGTATATAAAATTTGTATACTTTTTGTATATAACATACAGAATGTATATATATATATATACAAAAAAAAAAATACATTTTTCGGCTATTGTTTTGAGAGCGGCTATAGTGTCATTTTCCCCTTAAAATAATTCGTTAAATATCTATAAATATTTAATTGTAAACTCAGTTAATTGTAAATTTACTTAAAGTTATTGTAGTAACCCATAAACTTCAAATCCTGGATCCGTGTATGATGTATCAAGTATCTAAGTATATATGAATGAGACTAAATATGAAAGTAACCTGTAACAATGGCGGTGAGATTGGAGCCGTCAATGCCATCAGTAACTTGTTCAGCAGTTGAAGCTGATCCAAACCCACTTGGTCCTAGTCTACCTGTTATCAACTTCAACATTTTCCCACCCTAATCACACACACACACACACAGAGTTAATTAGAGCAAGCAAAAAGAGATTCCTTACCTTCTGATGTTATAAACTGAGAATAAGGTAGAAACCAATCTGGTACAACATATAAAGAGTGGATTGTTGAAGAAGATAAATTAATAAAGACAAGTTTCGAGTTTGAGAGTTGAGAACAGAAGGAATATTGGGTTACTATATTCTTATTTTCTTACTTCCTCCTCTAATGGCACAGTTCAGATCGGAGAGTCAGATTTTTTATGACATAAATTTTTTAAACTTTTTAAACTAAAATTTACTATATATTTAAAAATTATATAAAAAATTATTATTTCATAATAATTAATAATTTAAGATATTTAAATGCATATAAAAAGATCACGATCACATCGTGACGGAGAAAGTACTAGTATAAGTGAGATTTTTTAGATTAAAAAAAATCCAAAGATATCTTTTACTCGCTGCGGTTTATAATAAATGACATTTTAATCTTTTTATTTTGTTATAAAATAAGTATTATTTTACATAATTAAGAAGAGATTAATTTTATCTTTCCAATATTGCTCTTATATACATATCTTAATGTGTGAAGTTGACAATATATAAATCTTAATTAATGGTAAGTTAGTCAAAATATCTTTTATTTTTAGAAGTTAGTATTTTTTTAAGGAATGTGTCAAATACCAAAAAATCACTTATTATGGATTAGAGAAAATAATTTTTTGCTAATTTAGTATTACCCCGAGTTAGAATTTTGTTAGAAGCTAAGGATAAAAATGAAATTTTATTCTAATGATTGAGATTATACTAGACCAGTAGCTTAACGGACTACAAAATTATTTAATTTTGAATAGTACAATGACAATGCGATTCTTTTCCATGTTACATAATCTATATATATATCATTATAAAAGCGAGAAGCCCTAAACTATCTATCTATTTATCTATATCTATATACACTATACTAAAAGTATGAAGACTTTTAACGAAATGTCGTTCGTCATTTTTATCCTTTAAAATATAGAATTCATATTAGACAAAATAACAATTTGAGTATTTTATTAATATTTAGGAATAATTATTTAATTAATTCTCCTACAATTTAAGAATAGTTATTTAATTATTCTCTTATTATTAACAGTTTAGGAAAATTAATAAAGTTTTGCCTAAAGTTTTGCCTATTCGTTCTACTCCCTACGTTGGAGTAGTTAATAACTTTAAGCTAGCGTTGCCATAGATTCCCAAATTTGTTTTGAAAAATATGTTTTAGTGAAGTTTAGCTTGAAGATGAAAATGTATTTGAACATACGTTTTCAAAACATATTTTCCAAATTTATTTTGAAAAAGCATGTGCATTATTAGGGATTTGGCCCAAAATCAGGGATTTGGAATTTTGCAAAAATATAAGCAAAATCTATGGCCAAAACAGTGTTTGCTAAATAAAACTCAAGTTCATTTTGGCAAAATCTATGGCCAAACGGGTCGTAAGTGTTTGGAGACCATTTCTGTAGTTAAAAAAATTCTGCCTAGCCTAAGTTTTCGCCTCTACGTTCAACTCCCTAAGTTGGAGTATTAAATGTGTTTATTTTGTAGTTATTACCTTTAAGGTTTAGGAGATCTTTTTTTGTAGTTAATCTTTTTTTGCGTAGCCTAAATTTTTGCCTCCTGTTCAACTCCTTATGTTGGATTATTAAATGACTTTATTTGTAGTTAATACCTTTTAGGTTTATGAGACTTTTTTTTAGTTAAAACTTTTTGCTTAAATCTCACACACAATTTCTTTTTCTTTTAGGTTAGAAGTCTTTATTATTTGGTAAAATTCACAGTTCCCGTTTTACGCATGTACCTAATCTCAATATGTAACTATACTTACTACAAGTTATATTTGATTATAAAAGGCAAAATACATGAGTTATCCCCTGAACTATGGACCAAATCTCTATTGCACACTTTTTGAATACAAAAATTACCTTACACACTCAATCTTTTCGAAGTGGGCTTAAGACACACCTTTTTTTTATGTTTGACCACTTCTTCCCCGAAATTGCATCGCACGCGCTAATTAAATTGTGACACATGTCATAACTCAAGGAAAAAAAGAAAATGCATAATTTGCATCCCAATTGATAAATTTTAAACAAGAAAAATAAATCAGAAAACAAACCCCAACCCACCCGTCTCTTGTCTTTCGCAACCCCCACCGTCCCCTCCCATGTCCACTTTCCTCTCCAATTAATCAGAAAATTCCCTCATAAAAACACCTTGCTTCTCCCATTCTTTAAGAAAACCCCAAAATTTCTTTGATTGATATCTGGAATGGATTATTGATTTTGCACTAGTTAAGTTGTAGTGGAAGTGTGCAATGATTCTTCCTCTAAATCCTTAGCAGCCATGGAAGATAGAACCCACGAGAAAAAACCCATTAACTCTCTTCTTGTGCCACTGCCATATTCATATAAATGAAGCGCCCAACTGTATTAATTTCTTTCTTTTTCAACTTGAAGCAAAATTTAAACTATTTCACGAGTCGGAGTTTCAAGAAAAACTCTATTTTCGATTGATGAAAGACAAAAAGATAAGGGTTTCNAACTTTTTTTGTAGTTAAAAGTTTTTGCTTAAATCACAGACACAATTTCTTTTTCTTTTAGGTTATGAGTCTTTATTATTTGGTAAAATTCAAAGTTCTCGTTTTACGCGTGTACCTAATCTCAATATGTAACTATACTTACTACAAGTTATATTTGATTATAAAAGGCAAAATACATGAGTTACCCCCTGAACTATGGACTAAATTCCTGTTACACACTTTTTGCGGACAAAAATTACCTTACACACTCGATCTTTCTGAAGTGTGCTTAAGATACACCTTTTATTTTTATTTTTTATGTTTGACCACTTCTTCTCCGAGATTGCATCACACGCGCTAATTAAATTGTGACACGTGTCATAACTCAAGGGAAAAAAAGAAAATGCATAATTTGCATCCCGATTGATAATTTTTAAACAAGAAAAAGAAATCAGAAAACAAACCCCACCCCACCCGTCTCTTATCTTTCCCAACCCCCACCGTCCCCTCCCCATGTCCACTTTCCTCTCCGATTAATCAGAAAATTCCCTCATAAAACACCTTTCTTCTCCCATTCTTTAAGAAAAATCCAGAATTTCTTTAATTGATATCTGGAATGGATTATTGATTTTGCACCAGTTAAGTTATAATGGAAGTGTGCAATGATTCTTTCTCAAAATCCTTAGCAACCATGGAAGATAGAACCCACAAGAAAAAACCCATTAACTCTCTTCTTGTGCCACTACCATATTCATATAAATGAAGCACCCAATTGTATTAATTTCTTTCTTTTTCAACTTGAAGCAGAATTTAAACAATTTCACCAGCCGGAGTTTCAAGAAGAACTCCATTTTCGACTGATAAAAGATAAAAAGATAAGGGTTTTACTGATAACTCCATGGCTTTGGAGAAAAACAGGGGTGGAGATAGTAAATCTAAAGATTATTTCTTTTTTATTCCTACTTGGATATGCTGGAGCGCTTGGATGAGGTTTATCGTGGGAACAAGACCAATGGGCAGGGAGGTTAAGGACAAAGGTTTTAGCATTAGCTATTTTTTTCTTTTCTTTTTGTATTTTGTGTGTAATGGTAATAGAAGAAAAGGATAAAAAGGAAAAAAAATATTTATATCTTGGGATCAATTTGCTCGAATCTACACCGTTCAATTTGTTTTTCTAGATGCTCATTTTCACCTCTTCACGCGCCCCTTTTGCGTGTAATTTACCTAGTCAAAAGTGGGGCGTCTTAAGCACACTTCGGAAAAGGTTGGGTGTGTAAGGTAATTTTTGTCTGCAAAAAGTATGTAACAGGGATTTGGTCCATAGTTTAGGGGATAACTTATGTATTTTGCCATTATAAAGTAAAAAAATTTAAGTTTTTGAATTAGATGAATGTTGATCATATATATAGCTAACTCAATAAAGGAAGAAATTGTACCCCATAAAGTTCCCCAATCATCATTCAATATGTTCAAATTAAACTTAGTTCCAGTTCTATATGTTCAACTTTTCAGTTTTAGCAAGAATACATAGCTGTGGAAGATCTAAGAGCTTTTCAAAAAAAAGAAGATATTTTCAAGTTCATTTTAATAGACAAAAGACAATCTTCTTTCTTTCTTGCGCGCAAAGTGTAAACATTTGAGAAGTAAGAAGATTCGAATAAGAACTGACTGGTTTTTGAAATGATGAGAGGAACATTGATAAAGCTTCCAGAGAATTCTATGTGTTATTATAGAGAGGAAAAGAAAAATGAATTGAGCTTCCCTAAAATAAACTATATGTCTATCTATATATACATTGGGCTTGTATCCGGAAAATATTACTGGCCCAATTCCTATACATAAATAAAAGCTATCCTATATTACATTTGGACCTCTATATCTGGAGCTTTAAACTTGGACAACCTGCTTTTATATACGTCAACACCCCCCTCCCAAGTTGGAGGGGGAAACAACCCCCAGCTTGGAGAGCAACTGATGATAAAGGCCACTAGTAAGAGGCTTAGTGAACAAATCTACCAACTGGGCTGAGGTAGGGACATGAGATAGATGAATAACCCCATCATCTAGTTCCAATTCAGATTATGAAATAAGTGTGTGAAATTGAGACCTTAAAATGAAGTAACTAATGGTAAGAAATTGGTATTGGAGACATGATCATTTTATTGTTTGAATAACGACAATATATATTCTCTTTATTCATGAATGAGTTGGGAAGAAGGAAATCTAATAGGCTTGCTCGGCTGGGTTCACTCGATTGAGCGCCGGTCGCGCTCCCCGATTTTGGGGCGTGACAAACTTGGTATCAGAGTCTAAGGTTTTAAAGTGTCCNTAGTATATTATAGTATATATATAAATATCTTAAGATATATATATATATACACACACACACACACACACACACTATACTATATATACATAGTATATTGGATATACTCGATATACATATATATATAAGCTTATATATATACTATACTATACTATATATACAT
>AWOL01S0395334.1:0-14447 GCA_000715115.1 Nicotiana otophora
AATATAGCTGAATAACACAAAAAGAAGTAGAAATAGGAAAAATGGGGCTATAACTCTCGAAACGACCGGCCGAGTCGTTACAGAAACGAGCAACCCACTACACGATAATGCCTTAGATACGATGTTAGCTTGCTACAATATCGAGAATCTACACTTTTTGTGGGACCGGTGAGCTCCAACCGAGCTTTTTTCGTTAAAAATTGGGGAGGGGGGGGGGGGGGGGGTGCGCCTGTGGGGAAGGAAGAAGAAGGCACGCCTTTTTATATAGGTATAGAGCGCATATGTACCGCGCTATAATATAGTGCAGTACATATGCGCACTATACCTTCCCGCCCATTTTAAGTTCAAATATAGCGCGGCTATTCATCGCGCTATACCTTAACGGACAAACGTGTCATTAAGGTATAACGCGGTGAATAACCGCGCTATATATAATGGTACCAACCCCCCTTTTCTTTTTACCTATTATGGTCACTTGAGTCCAAAAATGCCACAATTAGGTTTCGGACTCGCAATAACCCAAATATAACAAATCTTAGGAAAAGTAACTTATCTTCTAATGATTGCCCGAGTATGTAGGAATGTATGTAGTATTCGCGCTCAACAAGTCTACGAGCATCTATACTATTCTTATGAGGATTGATTAAACGAATAAAATCACTTATAAATGTGACAAAATATCTTTTGCACGGAAACATGTAGACATATACGATGCGAAAAAAAAAAATTACGGTCAATTTTGATATTAAGAATTATTAATTTTGATACAATTTATCCCTTTTTCGTGAATATAATTCGTCAACTGACATCAAACTTTCAATATGCAAACAAATTCTCTTATTATAGTATTAAATATTAATTTTGTATTTTAACAATATCTATGACAAGCTTATATCCTTTTCTGCTTTTATGTATAAAGAAATTCTATCTCAATCGATTTAATTTCTCTATTTTAATTGAATATTAAATACTCAAAACCGAAAAAAGAAAAAGAAAAAAAGGTTCTCATTCTTGTATAAATTAAACGAATTATATAAGAAGAAGAAACCTTTCTTGCATAGCAAAGGGCAGAAATGCTGAATTCTGTTTCTCAATAAATAAGACGCATATGTTGACTCTACAAACAAAATCACATGTTTGGTTTGAAAGCCGATTCGAACACCAGTGAGACTGGTTCCTATAAACCAAGTATACGAAGAATGTCTTGTTTTCAAAACCAGACATGTTTAGATTATGTTTCTCGTGATTTTTCAACCATAAACAAGACATGTTTACTATATGTTTCTCGTGATTTTTCAACCATAAACAAGACATTTACTTTATGTTTCTCGTGATTTTTCAACCATACGAAAACTTCTACAATGCTTTGTAGCTTTAGAGATTTTTCCCTGGAAAAGTTTTCAAAATCAAGCAATTTTTTAATGTCCTACTTGCACCTTTCTAGTGAATGTGATCATTTCTAATCTTGTACATCCAAACATCCATCTTAATATCCGCACATTAACAACACTCTACGTTTTGAACTTTAGTTACCCAACATTCACTCTGATTACAAGACGAAATGTTGTATAATTATCCTATCCCAAAATAGAAATGAGAGTGTTAATATCTTTAAAATGTTGCATAAACTTAAAAATGTGACAGAAAAATCTTCTCAATTATTGTAGTAGGTGTTAGACAAAAGTAAGGACCACATCCCTGAAGTCCTCCATAACCTCTCAAAGGTTCCATTCACATGAACCACAATATCAAACATATCCAGAATAGGTAACATGTGAAACTCCAAAGTAACACACAAAACATTAATTTCACTATTTTTCCACTTCAAACTATCAAGAGGAATCACAATGCATCTTTACAGATTCTAATCACATTACAAGTATCACGGATACCATGCAAACGATGGTTCATTTCACAAAACTAATCGATGCAGCCACTGGTTTTTTATAGTCTTTTCCAAGATTCATGCACACATACAAAACCTAACTAGTTGTCTTTCCTTTCATTATTCAAATAAAAAGGAAATGAATTACGATATTTCCAGGAACCAGTCGATACATGTATAACATGCAAGTGCAACATTAGTAAAGTTCAGTACCCACTTTGTGGTCCTTATATACATTCTAGATATAGCAATATGGGTAATAAATGAGAAGATATTTAATTTCCATTCAAGAGGTATTGGAGTAGATGGGCTTACATACCTATCTCTTGATACCAAAAGAAAGAAAACCAAGTTGATGCAGCAAGTAGCAAGTGAATTAATCACATTATCTTCTTTCCTTTAAAACGTACGGAACCATTGGCCCAGCTATCTTTTCTGACCTGCACCCTGCAAAGGAAAACTCAGGCAAAACATGAAGGATGCAAGAGGGTGTTAACTTGCTTTCATTCTAATGTACTTTGGCCTAGTTGGAAACAAATGTTAAATGAAAACAATTGAACAAATAAGGCAAGTAATGCACCTTAGGCTTAGCAACCTATCATCTTCACATGTGTTTTCCCTTAAAGGTCCAACGTTAATCGTGTGCACCCAAGGGGAAAACTATAAAGATTCTTGTTTCTAAATTGTTAGTCCTTCCAGAAGGAACCTTCGTCAATGCTGGAGCTATAGGAACAATCTTTAGATTGTGTCCTTTGTCAATGACAACCATCTCAACTATGCAAAATATGTCTGGGGGTCAAAATGTATTCATTCAACAAAATCTGCTCACATATATTGAATGGCTAAGTAAATTAAATGCTGACCAATCGGCTTCTCCAAATAAAGATCCATGTTAAATCCAATGTTGATAAATGCTACCAGTTTTTACATTCAGATGAGCACTGTATTATGTTTCAGTTAATATTACCCGACATCAACAATTAACAAGCTTTATTAGTAATGCCACCAACAATCAGCAGCAGGGCGTGTAGGTGCCAAGCTTCAACAAACTACATATCCAAAAATCACAAACCCTATCATCGACCAAAAAATCACCCCAAACAGCAAGCAAGCAATGCATTTTAAGGAAACTTAAACAAGCAACATTATGCTTGCAATACAGGCAGCTGAAAGCTTCAAGAGAACTGTTTAATGCAAGTAAAACCACTATATAATTATTAGCAAAGGTCGTCTTGGCTTGAGAAGTAGATAATATACCACATTAAAAAAGGTTTAGAATTTATTGCATTCAACTCAACCTAGACTTGCATCAAAAATCTGATGATCATATTTTGTGTACCTACCATGTAAAATTACAAAGGCTATACCAAGCCTTACAGATGGCACTTGCATTCAAGATCTGATGATCATACTTTGTTTACCTATCATATAAAATTACAGAGGCCACCCAATGCAAACCTACAACCTAAACATTCACATTCACTTAATGGCGGGGCAGAGATATACAGCAGTATGTAACCCAAAAGCAGTTTAATTACACGACCTGGTAAAACCACAAAAGTCAGATCATCCAGAAAATTCAAGCGAACTTGGGTTTCGGCATTGGCATTGATGAAGCAGTTTGATGTAACGAAGCATTTTGATGTACGGGACCAAGCTTTTGGATCCAATGATGAAGCCCTTTCTTGTGATCTTGCAACATTGACTTTTGCACAAGATTCAGAGTTCCGTCATGAGCAACTGATGACTCGAACTGCTCCAGTACCTTCACAATCTGCCAAAACTCAGGCCTCTTTTCTGGCTGCAGAGCCCAACACAGTTCAATTAAAGCTTTCATGGCTGGAGGGCAATCCCCAGGAATAGGTGGTCGCATATTCTGAAGGCCAAAAAAGACAAGTACTTTTAGGATTACATATATCCCTAATTCGCAGGAATATGAAGAAGCATCAAAAGAGAAGATTTTTGCTGGGAGGGGTGGAGGATGCCCGAGGGGCATGTGGGTTGCTATTACGTCAAAATGCTCAGCCATGCAGAGGTCAAAGTTATTTGCGCCAACAAGTTCTTTGGGAAGGAAATAAAGCATTAAGTGAATGATACTTTACCATTCAATGATAATTGATTATAAAGTTCAAAATAACACAATATTACAAGAGTGCCAGAAATAGATGAATAAGAAAACACCGAAATTTGGAGCGTACCTTGTTTACGACAGCAAAAGCAGCCTGTACTGGTGTCATATCTTCATAAGGAATGGTTCCAGCCACCATTTCCCATAGAATGAGTCCAAAGCCATACACATCAACCTTCCGGCCATATGATTTTCTCTTAATCATCTCTGGTGCCATCCAACGGTAAGTACCTGGATCATCAGCCAGGAGATCACAGTATGCCTCCTCACAAGCAATTCCAAAATCAGCAATTTTCAGGTGAAATTCCTCACTGATAAGTATATTCTCTGGTTTGAGGTCCCGATGAATAATGTCTTGTGAGTGAATATATTCCATTCCACGAGCAATATCCATGGCAAGTGCTATCAATTTGCCCAAGATTAGGGATTTATGCTCAAGCTTATGCAGGTACGCTCTCAAAGAACCCTCCGATAGATACTCAGTAACAACACAAAAGACTGGTGGTTGTTTGCATGCACCTACGAACTGCAAGGGGTCATATGAACCAAATCACAAAGACGTTTTATAAGGAAAACAAGTTAGCTCAATTGCTCTATTTTCTAAAAATGGAGACTATAGTTAGAGGCAAATGACGGAATGAAATATTTTAGGCAAGATAATCAGACACAGTTAAATAGATGCAACAGCAGAGTTGCATATACTTAAATGAAATGAACCAGATAAGAAATTTAAATCTATTTTACTACCTTTACAACATTTGGATGGTGGAGACGAGACAAGAGAGTAACTTCTCTAATAAACTGATTCTCCAATCGAGTTGCTAAAGCTCCAATTTCGTCATTATCTGGTATTCTAATAATTTTCACCGCGACAGCTTCATCCTTGTATTTCCCGTGGTAAAGCTGACTGTGCGCACCGTGTGCAAATCTTAGCCCAAGAAACAGCTTAGAAAGATCAATTGTATATTCATCTGCTGTTTCTACAGAACTGACCCTACCAACACCATGATCAAAGTACCTACTCCATGCTGAATCCTTCCGGCTCTTTGATTTATCATGGAACTTCATTGATGTGAAATGCCGAAGGGGACTTGTATTTGCTGGAGATCTCGAACCAGGAGACCTTAACAAAGGCGACTTTGTTCCGCGGGAATCTTTGTGAAACGACTTGCTCATAATTTTCTTCTCATGTTCCTTCCTTTGTGGATGTGGAGTTGAGAATCTCTTCTGACTAGATCGAGCTTCCTTAAAGGTATCGGAAATTGCTGTTTCTGGATGAGGTGATACAGTCCTCTGTTTGTTTGTAGTTGGGTTGCACTGAAGTCGCGCAACGGTTGGCTCAGGTCTTGGATTAGGAGAAGCAGTTTCAGGTCTTGTTTTTGCACCTGCAATTCTTCCTGACTGAATAGTAAAAGGAATAGAGGCCAATCTTGCAGAATCCAACCTATGACAAACTGTATGAGAAAACTTTGTTCTCCTAATCCAAGAATTAACCTCTTCATCCATTTTCTTCAATCAGCCTAGAACACCTGATAACCAGTAAAAAATCTCTCCTTTTCCTCCTCCTTCAGCTCAGAAGAAGTTCCAAATTCAAGAATTCCCTTCAAATCCCCTATGAATTTTGCCAAGTTTTCTACTGACAATTTCTTCAAGTCCATCAAAGGGTGGTAGAAAATCAAGAAATCAAACTCCAACCTTCAAATTCAGTGTAAACATCCTTCATACCCCAAGTGCAGATAAACCACAAATGATCAATCACCTTCAAAACAACCTTTTCAACACCAAAACTAAAGCTGGAAAAATCCCAATATCTCTATCAACTAAGCCAAAGATCAAAACTTTTTAACCTCTAACAAACAATAGTTATCAGCAAATTATACCATCAAACTTGTAGACCTACCAAATGTCACTTTCATACCCATCAGCAGAAGGAAAAAAAAAACCAAACTATTACCTCAAAAAGCAAAACAACCCCTCTTCAGCTCCAAAGTCAAACACCCCCACCATCTTCTTTCAAAACCTGGAAGATCCCATAAACAAATTAAAAAATATAAATACATAAGTTTTAAAAAAGAAAAAGCCAAATGAAATAACATTAAAAGCATACTTAATTGGCTTAAAGATAAAGAAATACACATCATGATAAACCCCATTAACCCACCAACTAAGCTAATCATTTCCCCAAATACAAATCACAAATCGATAAACTAATCAAGAAATATAATAAAGAATAAAAAATACCCATTCCATAAAAACAAGATCCGTGTACCAACACACTTACCCAAAGGGGTATTTTTCTTGATTTTTCCAAAAAAAATAACTCGTCTTTAACACAAACTCTTTGTATTCTTTTTTCTTCTTTTTCACTTCTCTCTCTCTCTCTCTCCTCTCTCTTAAGCCATTATTAAATGTAAGAGAGGAAAGAGAGAAGAAAACATCAAAAACTACATTTAAAACTAGTATCCTTATTCATATAAGCTAGACTAGGGGGTTGTATCTAAATAAAAATACGTACAAAGTTATACGTGAGGTGCTTTATGTGGACCAATTGTTGCACGTAGATGATTCATGTGGACCCGGTTTTGTTGCTGACTACAAAAAATTGGGCTATTCTAGTGGGCCCTAGGAGTTTGGGTGGGTGGTGGAAAGTGGAGCCCATTAGAAGATAGTCAATAAAAGACAGAGAGAGAGATATTAGTATATAACTATATATCAAAGGGAATAAAGCAATTTAATTGGGAAGAATACAAAGTCCCTATCAGAGAATTGAGGTACGGAATGAAGGAAAACTCAGATTTTTAATCCTTTTTTTATCTTTTTCGTTTTAGCTTTATTATTTTTAATACTTTGATACGGTTAAATGGTACGGTTGTCACGGATATGTAGGATTGTGGTTGGGTGAGTGGACAGTAAATTAATACTACTCCTCAATACGTTTTAGGCACACAATTATTTTTTATATGTATATAGTTTGCAAATATACATATTTTATTTTAAAACTTAAATAATTTATATTAAAATTAAATAGTTTGATTCTCATACTTTAAATTTCGCCACATAAAATAAAACATAGAATATATAATTTCTTCTTTTCTGAAAAAGTAACAATTTTGATCATGGAGTAATTTTTTTATTCTAGTTTAATCATTGTATTATTCAAACAAGCATATGTACGTTGGATTAAAGATAATCCATATTCTTTCATAATTAAAGCTAAAGGAGCTAATAGATGCATTACAATCAATAAAAATATAAAAAGAAAAAGAAGAGGATAAGATCAACTCCCTCAAAATGAAGTGAATCTGCACATATGTAAATGAGCTTAATATAGAAAAAATATGAGACTAATACTGGCGGTCAATAAAATTTTAGGTAATAATTTATTGGTACTTATAAGTTATAAGAGCCATTCATATAGTTTGTCTGAGTTTGATCTGTACCATTTTTTTCCCTCTTTGATGCGCCCCTATTTACTAGAAAAGTTAGAGAGAAAAATGAGAGTGACAGGAGGATGGGGAAGGATGAAGATTTATTAGCAACTTCATATGAGAATCTTAGTGGGCGTTTAGACATAAGAATTGTAAAAATTTAAAATATTGGAAAATATTTTTTTAAGTGAAAATGGTATTTAGAGTTGTGTTTGGACATGAATATAATTTTGGATTGTTTTTGAAGTTTTATGGGTGATTTGAGTGAAAATTTTGAAAAATAACTTTTTGGAGTTTTTCAAATTTTCGAAGATTTCCAAAATACATATTCAAGTGAAAATTGGAAATTTTATGAACAAACGCTGATTTCGAAAAAAAAGTGAATTTTTTTTGGAGAAAAGGAAAAATTTTCTTATGTCCAAACGGGCTCTTAAAGTAGCTTTTCTCGTGGTATCAGATACTCCGATGATCAGCACCTCACACCTACAATTCAGGGTTGTGAGTTCAAGTCACCAAAGGAGCAATAGCTCTAACAAAGGAGAATCAAAGGGAGAGGAATTGAAAAAAAGAAAAAGAAAAAAAAAAGTCTGCCTCTATAGTTAAATTCAAAACCAGGATCATAATTTCTTAATTTAAAACTCAACTTTCATGTTTGACTGTGGAAATACATGCTAAATTTTGATATCTTAAATTCGGCCTAGAGATCTTGTGCTTCTTAATTCTTTTTCTTCTAGAAATTGTGATATTGGCATTGAATAAGGTTTCTTTAACTTGCTGGTGCTTTTATTCGACGGATGTAGAAAATCTAATATTTCTTTTGATTTTTTAATGTTAGTATTTCTATATACCATCAAATGTCATGATAGAATAGAAATAATGCCGTAATCATCCATAATTAGAGGTCTTGTGTCCAAACNCGATGATCAGCACCTCACACCTACAATTCAGGGTTGTGAGTTCAAGTCACCAAAGGAGCAATAGCTCTAACAAAGGAGAATCAAAGGGAGAGGAATTGAAAAAAAGAAAAAGAAAAAAAAAAAGTCTGCCTCTATAGTTAAATTCAAAACCAGGATCATAATTTCTTAATTTAAAACTCAACTTTCATGTTTGACTGTGGAAATACATGCTAAATTTTGATATCTTAAATTCGGCCTAGAGATCTTGTGCTTCTTAATTCTTTTTCTTCTAGAAATTGTGATATTGGCATTGAATAAGGTTTCTTTAACTTGCTGGTGCTTTTATTCGACGGATGTAGAAAATCTAATATTTCTTTTGATTTTTTAATGTTAGTATTTCTATATACCATCAAATGTCATGATAGAATAGAAATAATGCCGTAATCATCCATAATTAGAGGTCTTGTGTCCAAACTCTAAAATGGAGAAACTGATCATAATAAAGAGTGTTTTCCATTTAATGAACTAGGCCATAACATAAGGCTATTACTTTCACACCTCTCTATCTATAGATAGAGAGAGATCCGCTGCGTGAGCAACCCGACAATAATTTGAATTAGGCTGGTCGCTGTACCAAATACTATAGGATCATACGAAATATTTTTTCTATTTGTAATATTGAAATTAAATTAAACTTTTTTTCCTACTGTTTTGTTTTTACGAGGAACAAGGAGGCAGCCACAAGATGCACTACTATGGACATGCTTATGCTTGTGTTGTTTGTTTTCCTTTTTAGAACAACAATTCTTTTAACTTTAAGGGTTCGTTTGGTTAGAAATATATAAGGAAGTTTCATTTCGTATAAGTTATAACAGTTCATATTGCTTACATATCGTTTCATTTCTAACATAAAATCATGCATAACTAACATGATTTTCACATAAATAATAAATGTTTAGTTTTGTTTGATGGATGTGGAAAATCTTTTCTTTTATTATTTTATCTTCCGAATATGAGCATATATTTTTCTATATACTATCAACGGGTGTAGGATGGATGAGACTACTCCATCATTAATCAAGCTTTCAGTTCGAGCTTTGTAAATGCAAAACAAATTTGGTACGCGAGTGCTTCCTCCTTTTAATAAATTCTACACGAAGCACATCTGAATAATTAATCAAGCAAGTAAATATTGAATACTAAATGATTATATCAAAAATGAAACTAGAAAGTGATGGTTACGATAGCACTGAAATACGAACTCGTAGCATTGTCATTAAAATTCCCAATATTGAGTATGTCCACTTGGAGACATATTCCACGTATAATATACATATTCTACGGTTTCTCTTTTTTTATGCTTTTGTATTTAGTATTCGAAACTTATTAGTTGAAATAGTTCAGTTACAGTCAACTAGGCTCGCTAATAATAGGAATAAAGTGCTTTATGTTATTCCCGGTCAATATTTTTGTATTTGTAAATATTAATCCTGCAAAATAAAAGTTAACGTAATGAAACAATAATAATGAATTCGAGCCCACTGAATTCACAGTGTTTCCTTAAGGAATTTAATCCCCTCCTAGTACCCAAGGTAATGGATTATTTCCTCCCAGGATAGAACGAATAACACACTGGTGTAGCGGTACTTCAAACCCCAGTGTTTCGGCGAACACAAAGTTCGGTAGCAAATCACACTTACAGTTGCTTTGTTTGAAGTTAAAANGCTTTCTTCTTAACTCTTTAAGAGCTACAAGAAGAGCAATCATATATATACCCACCAAAAATGTCTTCCACTTCCAATATGGGACAATGTCTTATTGTTAAGAGGGGGAAACTTAAAATTTTACTCAAAATTTCATTTTCCCTCCATTTCCCATTCACCCTCATTTTAAGAATATTACATCTTAAAACATTAAAATCTCAACACTTTATACTTAAAATATTTATTCTTAAGGTTCGAACCCAAGCCTTCAAATTAAAAATAAAAAGATTTCAAATATCTTACAACACAGTTAAGATTTTTTCTTTCGACATGTTTATAAGAGGGTTCATATTTAACTCATCTAACTTGCACGGAAGCTGTAGAGATATTAAATTAGGTAAAAAAGAAATAGAAGAAGAAAAAGGAGAAGAAGACAATTAGAATTATGTCAGGAGCCATTAATCGTATCCCTTGCTGTCTTAGTTAGTCCAATTCTATGTTTTCCCTTTTAGACGGAACAAACATGTCTTTTGGTTTGTTGATGAGACAATTTGTAACAGCGTTTCAGGAAAATTCAAAAGCATAAAAAGGAGACAATTAATATGCAAATGGATTGGTGATGTTATTGAGACTTGCTTGGGTTTGTAGCTGATATTTTCTCATATTATTTTTTCTATTTTTAGGGTATTCATGGAATTGCATTAATTATACCTGATGTACGCATTAAGCTTACTCAATTTGACGCTAAGAAGAGTATAAATCACAAATTAGGTTTTCTTTTCTAGTTTTTGTTTATCATATGCAAATACCCATATCAGTAATAAGAATATATGTAAAATAAATGACACGTAATATATATATTATTGATTACCTGAGTTTGTATCAATTTTCCGTGAGTCGTCGTTGAGTTATATCGAATTTAATAAAATGAATAACTTGTAATGCTTTATATAGAGAGATTTGATTTAGTAATTTATTACAAACATTTTTCTCTTTGTTGAAGTCCATCGTTAGCATTGGGTATTGGAAAGTGATTTTAAACCCCACCATGCTTTTTCTTCCAACATTTTAAACCCCGACATGTGGTTGGTTAGATTCAGAACCAAACATTGAGCACGAGAGAATTCATAATAATTGATATTTGTGGGAAGGAGAACTCAAAATTGACACTTAATTAGAATTTTATCACAATTAAGATAAATAAATCGAAAGTATAGTTAACTTTTCAAATAGTATGAAAATTCTTTAGTATTCTCTATATACCAAATTCCAATCATCTCTTCTATTTATTTTTTTAGACATAATCTCCATATTTGAAGGCTAGGTAATAATTTTATTTTTTTTTACATTATTATGTTACCTATAAGATATCTACGGATGATCCTTCATAAAAAGTGAAATTTATCCTAATATTGAATAAAAGGGGATTACCTACCATCAGCAGAAATAATTTGATAATGTAAAA
The DNA here is from genome assembly GCA_000715115.1 of Nicotiana otophora. Taxonomy (NCBI): domain Eukaryota; kingdom Viridiplantae; phylum Streptophyta; class Magnoliopsida; order Solanales; family Solanaceae; genus Nicotiana; species Nicotiana otophora. Next base: position 11,506 of record AWOL01S0395334.1, read on the forward strand.
CATTTATACTATTAATCTATATAAATTAAACTATGTACGTTTGAACACATATAATGCTCTTTTAGAGGGTAGTGTATTGACAAATACAAAAGATTGCAGGAACCTCCCTTCCAAATAATTATAGGGAAACTTACACAAATGTCCCAAATAAGTCTCAACTTACTAACCTCTAGCCATTTGGTCATAGACTTACCAAAATTAGCTGAACACATATAAAAATTGAAAAACCAAATAAATAAGGTTCTTTCTCTCAAAGTATCACATGCAAAAATCTCCTTCCATATTTTTAAGCGTGATTAGCAACATTAGATGCAAGACGGAACGGAAATTTCATGAATGATGTAGCAAATAAAGTGATAAAATATAAAATAAATTTAAAAAATAAATATATATATATATATATAATATTCCAAAAATCTAAGCAAAAAAGAAACTTTTTCAATGGGTATAGTTGAAATTCATTGAAAACATATAGATAAGTCAATATACAAAATTTAATTTGAGGAAGATTGGAGGTAATTTGGACTGGTTTTGTATCAAAATTCGTAATTAAATTGAGTTCAAAAAATTCTTCTACGACACATGTATCAAACATGTATTACGCATGTATCTCACACACATGTATACATGGATATACATGTGATACACAATTGATACAAATATGATACATATGTGATACACAAATCCTTTTTTTCATGTTCAGTTTTTATTTCGAATTTTCAATTCAAACCACCTCAAAACTTCACCAAATCATCTCAAAACTGAGATTCAAGCTCTTTAAGATATACCCAATCTATTCTAATAACACTCACTCAAAAGAAAGCAAAAAATTGACCTTTTTTATTACAAATAGCTAATTGGCTAATATTAGTAATATTTGGCTAATATTAGTAATATTTTATGAATTGGCTAATTTTTGTAATGAGCTACTTATAAATGGACATAGCTGGTAGTTTCCAGTTTGAGTAGCTAACTGCTCCGGGCTGTGATGTCCGAGCCCATATATACTAACAGGTGCATTAATAATCTATTATATCAAGTAACCATTATATTATTCAGATTTTTCCTATCTATACTACATTATAAACTTACTCCCCTTCCTAAAGAAGTTATCACTTAATTACATTAATATATATAATTTACAATTTATATACCGTACAAAATAATGTATTAGACTTCAATCTTACCCATTTTTTCTCCCTCTTCTTCCTTCCCCAAGTTTGTATTAAATTGCGTCTGGAATACTGCGACGGAGAAACTCACTGGTTGTCTTTCCCCTCTCTATCTTCTGCTACGATCAGATTGTTTTCCCCTTCTATTTGTCTTTTTAATTACATCTCTTAAATATGTCCCATGAAATAAGAATGGTGAAAGGGCTTAGATTTATCCGAGAATTTACCCGAATGTGAATGGCATTGAAGTACGCTGATAATGTCTCTCTCAATCTAGATGATAGGCCAAGGAAACTTCATCAATTCAGTGCGCTTGACGAAGCAATAGAGACGAAGCCATCAAAATGTGAAGCACAAGAAAAGAAACACCACCTTTATATTAACTAGGCGTAACCTAGATTCAACCCATTGTGAAATTATTATTTATTTAAATTGGGTGTTATTTTAAATAATTGGAAATATCCTTTGGAGTTTATATCTTTAACTTTGAGAGAATTTGGTGAAGATTCGAGGTGGTTTTGGTTAGAATTTCATATTGAAACTCGAAGAAGAGACATAAACAAATTGTATATATTTTGTATGTCAAGTGTAGAAACGGCATACAAAATATATACAACGAATATAATTGTATATAAATTGTATGTAAATTCTAGTTTTTAACTGGATTTTCTATTAAAAAAAAATGTATGTAAGTTGTAGTAAAATTGTATCCAAGTTGTAGATAAATATAGTTTTTGACCGAATTTCTGTAGAAAAAAATGTAGTCAAGTTGTAGATAAATTGTAGATTTTGACCTATTTGTATATATTTTGTAATTTTAGTTACTTTTCATAAATAGGAAACCTTAGACAAAATCGGGTAAATAAATTTACAATCTCGTATATATAAAAAAAAGTAAAAGCAGAATATTTAAACTAATTATTTTAAAAGAAAGCTATTTTATTTCTGTAACTTTCAAGTTTCAACAGCAGAATATTTAAACTAATTGTATTTTTATTACTCCTTTTATGTCCTGTATTTTCATTGAAGTAACCCCTAATTTGTTTGTTTGTTTGTTGTTAGTGAACAACTCCAAATACATTACTAATAATCTCAACGTTACCGCACTGAGAAACATCCGTAATGATACCCCATCCATTCGTTTAGTCAACAAATCGTAAATAACAAAAATATAATATTTCTCAAACCCAAATGACAAAGCAGTGTACTTTATTTTGCCTCATCCGTGAGTTACCTCTTAAAAAAGGAACTGCAGGAGTCGTATTATGTTGTTTTTAATAGAAGGAATTCTTAGAAAATATTATTCTTCATTGATAAAAGCTGAACGAATGATAAGAGATCAAGTGGACGTTTGAATATATTAATGGCATTGTTATAAAATAAAGACCGTAAAATAAAGATAAATATAGAAAAAAATTAATATATTATTCAATTTCAAACTAACGTACATAATAAACTAAAAATTTCTCTATTTATAGAAGAAAGGAAGCAGCTGCGAGGCTTTTCTTGAGCTGCTTGTAAGCTGTCTGCATGAGCTGCTTGCAACCTGCCTGTTTAATAAGAAGCTGCTGCAAATCATTTCATTGAGTTGCTTGCAACCTGCCTGCATCNTGTTATAAAATAAAGACCGTAAAATAAAGATAAATATAGAAAAAAATTAATATATTATTCAATTTCAAACTAACGTACATAATAAACTAAAAATTTCTCTATTTATAGAAGAAAGGAAGCAGCTGCGAGGCTTTTCTTGAGCTGCTTGTAAGCTGTCTG
>AWOL01S0395672.1:10586-28380 GCA_000715115.1 Nicotiana otophora
GCAAGATTGACCGCAGGTGCGAGCCCGTAGAAGCGAGCAATTGGGCGCAGATGCGGGGCTGGGGGACTTGTCCAGTGTTCGCAGATGCAACGTGAAGAACGCAGGAGCGGAGTCGCTTCTGCGGAGGAAAGAACACAAAAGCGAAAAGGCCTATAAGGCCTGTTGGTCGCAGAAGCGGACTTGGTCCGAAGGAGTGGGAGCGCAGAAGCGCTTCTTGGCCGCAGAAACGGAAGCGCAGAGTTTGGGCCCACAAAAGCGTACGTGCCCATACTAAATTAGAACCGCACCTGCAATGGAAATTCCGCAGGTGCGGAGCTGCAAATGCGGCAATGGACTCGCAGAAGCGATTTCGCTGGGCAGAAAAGGGGCATATCCGAGTGTTTATTTCATTCTTCATTTTGGGAATTTTGAACTCGGTCTAGGGCGATTGTTGAGAGCACTTTCGAGGGATTTCTTGAGGTAAGCCACTTTTGAACATTTTTATTCAATAATCTTGTTTCCCCATTAATATTCCCACCTAGTTAGTGTGTTTTTAAGATGCAATTTGAGAGTTTGAGGCTAGGGATTTGGAGAGTTTGATTTGAGGAATTGAGTGGCCATTTGGTGTCCGATTTTGGTAATTTGAGTATGGGTGAACTCGTGGTCGAGTGGGCGTTCATATTTTGTGACTTTTACCTGCTTCTGAGACGTGGGCCCAGGTCGACTTTTTGGGACCGAATTTTCGATTCTTTTCTAAAGTCGTAAATTTATTATTTAAATTAGTTTTTCGTTGTTGTATTCATGATATGTAATTATTTTTGGCTATCTTTGGGTCATTCGGAGTCGGAAAATCGAGGGAAAAGCATCCTTATCGATTGATTGAGCGATATTTGAGGTAAGGGACTTGTCTAACTTTGTAGGGGGGGGAGGGGGAGGTAGGGGAAATCCCCTTAGGATTTGGTACTGTTGTAACATTTTGTGATACCTGAGCGTCATGTACGCGAGGTGACGAATGCGTACACAGGCTAATTGTGAAAATTTCAGTTCTTGCTGAGTTGTCTTATTTTAAATTCATTAACTAAGTTGCCTTAGCATATATAGTGTTCATGTTTAGCCTAGTATCGCATGTCTACGTGCCTTAACGTTTAATGCTTAGCTGAATTACCTATTTTCCTTGATTTGAAATAAATCTTTAACTATAAGATTTCTTACTCTAAATTCGTGTTTCCTTTGATTATCTGCTGCATATTTACTTTGGTACTACGAGGCGTTTCTCGGGAGATCCCCCTGCACTGCATATTTACTTTGGGACTACGACGCGGTTCCTCGGGAGATCCCCATGTACTGCATATTTACTTTGGGACTACAAGGCGTTTACTCGGGAGATCCCCCATGTCTTGTGTATTTACTTTTGGACTACGAGGTGGTACCTCGAGAGATCTCTTTGTCGTGCATATTTACATTTGGGACTACGAGGCGGTACCTCGGCAGTGCCCCCTATTGTTTACCTCTATTTACTGTGCTGATTGTTTCTGAAACTTCTTATTGTTTAAATTCTCAGTCATTTCAAAATATTATTATATCTATACCTTACTTTTCTTTTAAACCAGTAGGGCCCTGACTTGACCTCGTCACTACTCTACCTAGGTTAGGTTTGGCACTTACTGGGTACCGTTATGGTGTACTCATACTACACTTTTGCACATCTTTTTGTATAGATCCAGATTCTTCCCACCAGACCAGATACCAGTGAGTTGGACCGCACGTGAAGACTTCAAGGTATAGATTGCCAGCGTCTGCAAAACTCGGAGTCCCCCCTCTATCCTTACTATATTGTTTTTGTCTTATTTGCTTTAGACTCTGATGTATAGAGACACGTAGTATTTGCTTTTATTTTCTTTAGACTCTGATGACTTGTTTCCACCGGATTTTGGGAGTTGTATTTATTAAATGCCAGTTTTATAATTATTTCATATGTTGAGAATTGGGCTTCAGCTTTATATTTTGCATTTCCGCAAATCTGTTAGGCTTACCTAGTCTTAGAGACTAAGTTCAATCATGATATCCTACAGTGGGAAATTTGGGTCGTGATATTGGGCCAAACAACAACATCTACAAAACTCTTGTATACCTAAGGATTACCTCTAAACCTTATAGCAACCAGCCACAGGCTATTGCGACAACTTCAAGTTACCTCTAACTTGAACAATACAACTCAATGTACCTAGTATAAATGCTTCTAAAGAAAGCTTAAAGGTACAACTCAAAAGCCCTACTACAATTGAACTATAATAAAAGACAGACACATGGAACTGATTCTTCTATCTGGTTCATGTAGCTCCAGGTTCGCACACTTGAAACACACAGGAATTACTTGCAAAATGCCTTGCTATTTTTCTCTCAATTCTTGCTTAACTTTAACGTTTGTGCTTTCCTGTAAAAGAGAACACCCTAAAATATATAGAGTTAATAGGATTAGGATTAACTAGAGTTCTGATGCTCTACTCTTCCTTGGTGGAAGAGTTCTAGTTAACTTCAATCTCTAACTCTTCCCTTATCTAGGATAGATTTATCTTCAAGTAAGCAGTCTTGATCCTTATCGATTATGCAACATTTTCGTTCAAGAGATATCAGATATAACCACTTATGCTTATCCCTTTCACGTGCATGCCTTGTGCTTGAATCTGCAGCTGCCCTGTGTACACTGTGTATGGATCTGGTTCATGCATGTGTTTCTTTGTCAATCATCAAAACAAAACTTACTCAGGCCAATAAATTCTCCTTTTTGATAATGACAAACTCTGTGCTTTTCATAAGCATGAAACCTGTTTCAACTCAGCTTAATATCAACACAATGTTAGAACACTTAACATTGTAAAGTCACAAATCATCAAGGATCAGGTTCATAAGGTTATAAACATCACTGCCTAAAGTAAAAGCACAACTTATCTTTCCCATTTTGGAATCATCAAAAAGTTGCATAATTAAGTTATATAACCAGATTAGCAAATCTTACTCATGAGCATTGAGGCTACTTCAAATGCAATCATGGATTCAAGTTTCTCTTATCTATTTAAGGATATTAGCCATCTAAGAAATATCAACAAATAATTAAAGAAAAAGCAGTGATTATCATTGATAAGATTCATCCACAAAGCAAAAAATAATAAAAGTACTAAACCATGAGCAAAAAAGACAAAAAGAAACATCCCACTCGGATCACTGGTTAAAAACTAGGCTAGGAAGGGTTTAAGACTGGGAAGGACCAGGTTCTTGATTTCTGGCCTGAAGCAGCTTCAACATGTCTTGAAGAATTCCCCCATTCTACTCTTTCTTATTTGCAAGCTCAGACCTGAGAGCATCTCTCTCAGTTTGTACTTCAGCCAACCTCTTCTTTAGCCTCTCAATCTTAGCATTCTTAGCCCCACTCTCTTGCTCCAAATCTCTCACTTTGCTGTGCATGGGCACCCTCTTGGATGAACCAGGTTCTTTGCGAGCAGTAAGGACTTCATAGTCACAGTCAGTCAAAGTGTTGGCCCCAAAGTGATCTTTACTTATGCTAACATCCTATTTCTTGAGGAAAACCTTAAAGTGAGCAAGCACAACAGTGAATATGAACCCATTGGGTATGGCATGAGTTTTAGTGCCAAACACCACCCTATTAAGGAGCTGGATTATAAACCCTGGCCAGTTGATCTGCCTCCCACTATCCAAGCACTCCATAAGGGCCGGGTCCATAAAAGTGACAATGTTCCTTATTTCCTGTCTGGGCAGAATCACCTTGTTGACAAATTCAAAGAGCACTTTGTGGGAATGAGTCATCTCACTCTTATAAACAGCCCTGGGTCGCGTCAAGAAAAAAATGACTCAAATGGTACGGTCCCTCTGTCACCCCAGAATGAAAGGGCTGATCTCGCAGTTCTAAGTCCCTATCAGCAAACTACTTGGTGATGGAAAGTGAGGTAGGACTAGGCCACTTTAACTTTTTATAGTCATTGTAACTTTCAGCAGGTATCCTTAGAATATTCCCTAGCTCTTTATCATCAAATCTCACCTTCATTCCTTTCACCATACTATTTACCCTTCTATTTTGTATCTCACAGTTAGCAAAGAATTTCACAATTTCAGCTCGGGCTAATCTCCCTTCCAACTGAAGGACCATTTCCTTCTAGCCTTGAATCTCTGACTTCTCCACCAGCAGCATCATTCCTTCCTCTTCTAAATCTGTGATGAGCCTCCCCTTCAAAATTGTTGTTTTCCCAAACTTAACAATCTAGTCCTTTTATTCATCAGTCTCCTCTTTTTCTTCACTCTCTTCCTCCACAATTTTCACTTTTCTTGATTTCCTGGCAGACCTGGTTCTTTTTGCCAAGGCAGTACTTTCTATCTCAACAGACTTTGCAGGGGACTTCTTCTTAGAAGTCTTTCGCTTCTTAGCACTTTGAGTCACAACCTCCACTTCCTCTACCTTATCCTCATCATGAAGGACCAAGTCCATCTCCTCAATTTCAATTGTTTCACTTGGTTCACCGACCTTCTTCTTTACTTTAACAACTTTCTTTTTTCTCTCAGTTAAGGCCTTTTTTCTAGGTCAGCCTCACTCTGCTTCCTCTGACTACTTGTAGCTCTTATTCTAGGTAGAGGAGTCTCTACAAGGGTAGAAGAGGCAACCTTTCTCTTCTTTCCTCCCATAGTAGTTCCAAGAATTTTAACTCCTGGGCTCTTCTTCTTCTTTGGGTTATAGGTCTCAGACACCTTTTTCAGAAGACCATGAAATGGTTTTATCCTAGATGGAACAGGTTCTTGGAACCTTTTCTTCATCCAAACCAGCCCCTCCGCTGCACTTGCATCTCCATACCCACTTCCTCATTCTTCTCTTAAACTCTCTTCTTCCTCAACAGCCTCCTCACTCCATATCATCATAGCCCATGTTTCTTCAATCAAACCAAAGGAGTGGGTGAAGATTCAACTACTCATTCTTCTCTCATTCCCCTCGCATCTCATGTTATGCCCTCACTCGCTTTTTCTTTTCCCTTTTTATTTTTACCACCTATTTTTGTAGACTCAAACTCTTTACCAGTAATAGTACCAACCAGAACAAACTTTTTCTCAAGATTTTTAGCCACTTCAGAAACGATATCAGACAAAAGTTTTAGCCCAAATGTTACCTATTCTGTTTCAGATGAAACATGTTCTTCCCCCTCAGTTGCAGATCTGAAGGACTCATCTAATTTTTGGGGTTCCTCTACTTGACTGGCTTTTAACTTTTTGTTTATTTTCTTAGTTTGTTCACTACCACTAATTGTTTTACGATCAGGCATCTTAACACCCATTTCTTGGGATTTTGGGTGGTTTCGGGTGTGGGTGATAGTTCTTTGGGTGGTGAAAGGGTTCTCAGTCATTTTGGGATTTTCAGATGGGTTTGCTATTAGATGAGTATAGAAGAGATGAGAGAAGGTTGAGAGAATTTGGAGTCTTGGAGTGTGTAATGACTGTTTTTTGGAGTTTAGAAGTCTAATCATCCTGGGAGTGTCAGTTTGAATAGACGTTGGGCTCTTCTCCAAATATTTAGGCAATTATGGGGCGTGGAGTATTTTTGGTAAAACTGGTTTGTTGGTTACAGATTGGTTCTAAAAGAGGTTGGTATTGAGTGGGACTTCTTTCAGATCAGGATCCAAATACAATTATTCTAAATATGCGTAGTGGAGAATACATAACTTATAATTTTGATGAACGAAGTTCTTCACTGAAAGTTCTCTTGTGTAAGACTCAATTTTCCAAGAAAATAAGGGTTATATCATTAGATATCAGTGAGATATTTTAGCACATGACACAAAAGTATATTAATGAAAGTATGAGACTAAGCAATATCTAATCAACATAATCAATATCAGCATATCCCACTAAGTCAAAATTACTACCTTTTCGATACCATAGGCAAAGATTAGTGGTTCCTTTTAGGTATCTCAAGATCCTCTGGACAGCCTTCAAGTGAAACTCCTGTGGATTTTTCTAGAATCTAACACAAAGTCCTACACTGAAAACAATGTCAGGTCTACTAGCAGTGAGATATAACAAAGAGCCAATCATTCCCCTATACATCTTTTGATCAACAAATAAACCAGGTTCATCCAAATCCAATTTAGTGGTTGTTGCTATAGGAGTGTCAATTTCTTTAGAATCTTCCATTATAAACCTTTTAAGCAGCTCTTTCACATACTTTTCCTGATGGATCATAGTTACATTTGAATTTTATTTAATTTATAAGCCTAAAAAGAAATTAAGCTCACCCATCATACTCATTTCAAATTCACTCCCCATTAGTTTAGTAAATTCTTTACTTAACCTATTAATAGTTGCTCCAAAGATTAAATCATCAAAATGTATCTGAACTACCAAGAGATGTTTACCTTTTTCTTTCAAGAATAAAGTATTGTCAATTTTACCTCTCTTGTAGCCATGCTCAAGCAGAAATTTAGATAATCTTTCATACCATGCTCTTGGAGCCTTCTTGAGCCCATAAAGTGCCTTGTCAAGCCTGTACACATAATCAAGACATTCCTTGATTTCAAAGACCGGAGGTTGCTTGACAAACAGTTCTTCATAGTATATGTCCTCCTCTTGACTACATCATTTAACCACCAATCTTGCCTTGTTCCTTGTAACTGTTCCATCTTAATCAAGCTTGTTTCTAAAGACCGATTTAGTGCCAATCACTGTTTTGTTCTTGGGTCTTCGTACTAGATGCCAAACTTGACTTCTCTGAAATTGGTTGAGTTCATCCTACATTGCATACACCCAATATGCATCATGCAAAGCCTCTGAAACATTTTTAGGTTCAATAAGAGATAAAAAAATCATCAAAAGCACAGAGGTTATTTAAAGAAGACCTGGTTTTGATTCTAGAGGTTGGATCAGTGATTATGCTTCCAATGGGATGAGAACTTTGATACTTGTACGGTTTCACAACCAACTGGTTTTCTCTAGATATTCCTTCAATATTTTGTTTCTGAGGAACAACTTCACTGACAGGTTCCCTCGAGGTTTGAGGATCAGTTCCTCTCTGTTAAGTTCCCCCAGTCATGTTGCCCAGGGTAGAAGGACATATTCCATCACATGTTCCTTCCTGTGGTGTAGCTTCAGGCTAGACTGTTGTTTCACTTGAGTTTCTTACCAGCCCAATTTCTTCATCATCTGGTTCTTGCCTCTCAAAACAAATATTAGTTTCATCAAAAACAGCATGTACACATTCTTCTATACAAATAGTTCTTTTGTTAAAAATCTTACAAATAGTTCTATGTGAAAAATATCTCAAGAATACTCCATCATCACTTCTGGGATCAAATTTACCTAGGGAGTGTTTTCCATTATTGTGCAGAAAGCACTTGCATCCAAATGCCCTAAGGTAGGATATATTTGGCTTTCTCCCTTTAAGCAACTCATAGGGAGTATTTTTCAACAAGAGATCTAGTCATGCACCTATTTATGATACAGCATGCAGTGTTTACAGCTTCTGCCCAGAAGCTATGAGGCAAAGTACTAGCAAGTAGCATAGTCCTAACCAATTTTTTCAAAGTTCAATTCTTTCTTTAAGCTACTCCATTTTGTTGTGGATTTCTAGCAACAGACAAATTATGATCTATGACATGCTCATTACAAAATTCAAAATATTTAGCATTTTCAAACTCAGTGTCATGATGAGACCTAATTGATGCAAGTTGATTACCTAGTTGTTTATGCGTTTTTCTAACAAATGAAGTGAACATGTCAAATGCTTCATCTTTAGAAATTAAAACAAGTTTCCAAGTAAACCTAGAAGATGGAAGAAGCGTTGATAGAAATTCATAGCAAGACAATATATTAGGAAAATAAATGGAAGATATCAATAAAGAATATGAAAGATGTACCTATAACAAATAATATCAAGACAATCTATTTAGAGAAACTAAACTCGAGGAACCATTATAACCATACACTTGGTCTAATTAAAGGGTAAATATAGTTTGATGAAGAATATAAGAATTAAATTTGGAATAAGACAATAGTTCAGGAATGAAAATCGAGAAAATAAAGTTATTTGAGATCAAATGTTAATAAGAGTTGGTGGCTGCTTGGCTCTTTAGGGAGGCATTCCTTCACTTTTTAACGAAGGGATTTCTTGGGAGTCTGACATTAATGTTTTTCTAAATGTTGAAGCCTTGAAATTAATTTGGACAATGATGTTTTATACTTCAATGCCACACAAGAGGGGTTTATTTGTGTGGTATCCAATTTTTCGTGTGCAAAGATTGTAGAAGGACATGGTTATTCTATGAGTTCCTTACACTACTATTGCGGAATAATAAATATAGAAAGTAAAGAACACAAGTATTTTTACGTGAAAAAAACCTGACTCAAAAGGTGAAAAAATCACAACCTACTTCCCAATAGGATTTTTTCCAACACTTCACTAAATCACTAGGTGTAACGACTCATCCGATCATTTTGAGATTATTATCCCTGAAACCCTATTTATTTCTTCCTCTACTTCATTTTGTGGTTATGTAACTTGTCGGGAGGATTTATTTTGGTTTCAGAGTGAAATGGGACACATAGTCCCTAAAATGGATGTTTAAGTCGTAGGAATTGATCGTAGGTTGAATGTATGAAGACAGCTATGGAATGGAGTTTTGATAGTTCCTCTAACTCTGTAGAGTGATTTTGGTCTTGGAAGCATGTTCGGATGTTGAATCGGAGGTCCGTAGGTCATTTTAGCGTCAATTGGCGAAAGTTAGAAAATGGGATGATTTTAAGGAAGTTTGACCGGGAGTGGACGTTTTGATATCAGGGCGATTACGGAAGTTGGAGCAGGTCCCTAATGTCAATTATTACTTATGTGCAAAATTTGAGGTCAATCGGACTCGACTTGATAGGTTTCGGCGTCGGATGTAGAAGTTTGAAGTTTTAAAGTTCATTAGGCTTGCATTGATGTGCAATGCATCTTTTTAGCGTTGTTTGATGTGATTTAAAGGCTCGACTAAGTTCGTATGATGTTTTAGGACTTGCTGGTAAGTTTGTTTGAGGTCCCGGTGGCCTAGGGTGGATTTCGGATGGTTAACGGATCAAATTTGGACTTGTGCGAATGGCTGAAGGCACCAATTCTGGTGTAATCACACATGTGCAAGATTGACCGCAGGTGCGAGCCCACAGAAGCGAGCAATTAGGCGCAGATGCGGGGCTGGGGGACTTGGCCAATAGTCGCAGATGCAACGTGAAGACCGCAGGAGCGGAGTCGCTTCTACGGAGGAATGAGCGCAGAAGAGGAAAGGCCTAGGAGGCCTGTTGGTCGCAGAAGCGGACTTGGTTCGAAGGAGCGGGTGCGTAGAAGCGCTTCTTGGATGCAGATGCGTGTTTGGTCCCACAGAAGCGTACGTGTCCGGACTAAGTTAGAACTGCACCTGGGATAGAAATTCCACAGGTGTGGAGCTGCAAATGCGGCTGTTGACTCGCATAAGCGATTTCGTTAGGCAGAAATGGGGCAAATCCAAGGGTTTATTTCATCAAAAACAGCATGTACACTCTTTTCTACACATATAGTTCTTTTGTTATAAATCTTATAAGCTTTACTATGTGAAGAATATCCCAAGACTATTCCCTTATCACTTTTGGGATCAAACTTACCTAGGGAGTCTTTTCCATTATCTTGCACAAAGCACTTGCATTCAAATACCCTAAGGTGGGATATATTTGGCTTTCTCCCTTTAAGTAACTCATAGGGAGTCTTCTCACCAAGAGGTCTAGTCATGCACCTATTTATGATATAGCATGCAGTGTTCAAAACTTCTGCCAAGAAGCTATGAGGCAATTTACAAGCAAGTAGCATAGTCCTAGCCATTTTCACCAAAGTCCTATTCTTTCTTTCAACTACTCTATTTTGTTGTGGAGTTCTAGGATCAGAAAAATTATGATATATGCCATGCTCATCACAAAATTTAGAAAATTTAGCATTCTCAAACTCTGTGTCATGATCAGACCTAATTGATGCAAGTTGATTACCTAGTTGTTTATGAGTTTTTCTAACAAATGAAGTGAACATGTCAAATGCTTCATCTTTAGATATTAAAAACAGTGTCCAAGTAAACATAGAATAATCATCGACAAACACCGTAACGTATTTCTTACTACCTCTACTCATTGTCCTCATCGTTCTGGTAGTATTTACCATTTTCTTGATTTTAAAAGAGGATATTACCTGTTTCACCCTTGTACAAGCCTCGCAAACTTTATCTTCCTTGAACTTAATGTTAGGCAGTCCTATCACTAAGTCCTAGGAGACTAATTTATTGAGTTGACTTAAACTTGCATGTCCAAATCTCTTGTGCCACACGAGGGAATCATTGTCAACACACTTAAGCGAGTGAGTTAATTATCTGATAGTGTGGACAGATCCACCACATATATGTTATTCACTCTTTTTTCCTGCAAAATTATCTTGTCAGTGGTAAGATTTATCACAAAGTATTTTGTAGAGGTGAAAGCTACCATGTTACCCTTATCACACAATTGTGATACACTTGTTAGACTGTACTTTAGTCTATCTATCAAGTAGACATTCTCAATAGAGTGAGAATCAGACTTACCTACCTTTCCAACCCCAATGATCTCACTTTTATTTCCATTTTCAAAGGAGACATTACCTCCTTTAAGGTCCTCAAGTGAAAGGAATTGGTTCTTGCTTCCTGTGATATGTTGCAGCCACTATCCATGTACCATATTTAGCTGCTCCCCTTCACTTGGACCTACAAAACTAAATCAATGGTTAGTCTTAGGAACCCAAATTAGTTTTGGTCCACGTCTATAGGCGAAAGGATAAATCAAATTCTTTTTAGCCCAACTTGGCAGCCTATTTTTCCTAGAACAAATTTTTTTGTTCTTTTGATTTGCCTTTTCTTTTGCAGTGCATCCACTTTTATAGTGACCAGTGTTACCACAATGTATGCAAATGTTATTCTTAGGGAGTGTGAGGTAATTTCTTTGGGAATCCCACTTAGCTGCAGAGTTCCCAAAGCCTAGTTCTAGTCTGTTGCTACTATGATTTCCTGTAGCCATGAAAGTGCATCAGAGGACCTGTTCCATTTACAAGTTCTGTCTAGGTCGTGCTTAACCTTATTCAGGTCCTCCTTCAAGACTTTTACCTATTCATCCCTTTTATACAACTCATCTTTAATTTTACTTAAATTCTTTTCTAGAGTGAGTTGTGTGTTTTCAGCTATGTTCTTACATGTTCCTTACTACAATTTTAGATTTTCAGATCTATGTTCTAGGACAGTTGGATCAAGTGCATGAACGTGGTTCTATAACACAGTATTTTCACTTTCAGTTTCCCTAGTCCTAAGTTCCAGGTTTTTGCACTTTGCTTTCAAAATGACACACTCTTTTGATAGTTGTTCCTTTTCATTATTCACATCTTCAGAATCATCAATCAGCTCTAGTAGTAATTTAGATAATCTTTCTTTAGACAAATATTTAATCTTGTCTTTGAGTTATAAGACACTTACCTCAGTTTCTTCATCAGATTCTCCAATAGCCATTAGTGTTCGTTCATCATCATCAGAGCTTTCATTTGAGCTATCTCTCCAAGAAGCAACCATAGCCTTGGTTGATTCTTTATTATTGCCTTTCTTGGGATGAAATTGTTCCTTCGTTCAGCATTTTCCTTTTTTCCATTCAATCTCCTAGAAAGGACAGTTCTTGATTATGTGATCAGCCTTTCCACACTTGTAGCATCCATCATTTGCCTACTTCTCTGGAGCTCTTGCCTTGTTGTAGCTTCCACTTCTTGAAGAACCCTTTCCTCTCCTTAGGTACTTCTTGAAGTCTTTGGTAATTATTGTCATTTCATCATCTTCCAAGTTAGAACCTTCAGTGATTCTGAGTGCCAGACTCCTTTCCTTCTTAGTCACATCCATTTTCATAGTTTTTCTTCTAAGTTCATAAACACTGAGATTTCCCTTCAACCCATCCAAAGGAAGTGCAACAATATTCTTTCATTCGTGAATAGCCGTGATCTTGCTTTCCCATGTGATTGGCAAGAGCCTAGTTATTATTTTTTTCAACCCTCTCATCTTCAGGGATAATCCTTCCAAGAGACTTTAGTTCATTTGTCAATGTAGTGAACCTTGTGTACATCTCTTGAATGGTTTCTCCATCTCTCATGGCAAAGTTTTCATATTGAGAGTATAGTAGAGTTCCTCTTGATCTTTTCACATGAGATGTTCTTTCATGGGCAACTTGCAGTGTGTCCCAAATTTTCTTGGCAGTTAAACAACCTTGGATTCTGTTGTACTCATTTGGACCAAGCCCACAAATAAGCCATTTCTTGGATTTGGCATTCTTTTCCTACTTCTTCAAATTCTCAGCATTGCAATCAGCTCTTGTCTTTAGCACATCTAATCCTTAAGCATTTTTCTTCAAAGTAGACTGTGGACCATCAGTGATAATGTCCCATAGATCATAGTCCTCTTACCACTTTATCAAATCATTGATCCAAACAACAACATTTACAAAACTCTTGTAAACTTAAGGATTGCCTCTAACCCTTGTAGCAACCATCCACAGCCTGTTGTGACAGCTTCAAGTTAACTCTTACTTGAATATTACAACTCAAAGTACCTAGTACAAATGCTTTTAAAGAAAGCTGAAAGGTACAACTCAAAAGCCCTACTACAATTGAACTAGAATAAAAGACACACCTGGAACCAGTTCTTCTATTCATGTAGCTTCAGGTTCACACACGTGAAACATATAGAAATTGCTTGCAAAATGCCTTGCTATTTTGCTCTCAATTCTTACTTAACTTCAACATTTGTTCGTCACCTGTAAAAGAAAACACAACTGATATATATATATAGAGAGAGAGAGAGAGGGAGAGAGTGAGAGAGAGAGAGAGAGAGTTAGTAGAATAAGGATTAACTAGAGTTATAATGATTTACTCTTCCATAGTGGAACGTTCTGGTTAACTTCAATCCCTAACTCTTCCCTTATCTAGGATAGAGTTCTATTCAAGTAAGGACTCCTGCTCCTTATCAATTGCGCAACCTTTTCGTTCAGAGTATATCATATATAACCACTTATATTTATCCCCTTCATGCGTATGCCTTGTTCGTGAATCTGTCGGTGTACTGTGTACACTGTCTATGGACATGGTTTATGCATGTGTTCCTTTGTCAATCATCAAAATAAAAAGCTACTTAAGACAACAATGTGAAACTGAAGGGTACATACCTGGAGTTCCGTGGGAAGTATTGGGATGCTTAGAGGTAGCTTTGCAAGGAGGGTGATATGTCGGCCTTGAGGGGGGAGCTGAAGAAGAAGGATGAGGATCTGATGGTGGCCATAGAGAGGTTCGTCATTCTCTAAAGAGGTTTGAAGAGCAAATAAGAGGAGCTCAAACTGAGCAAGGCATGGATGCCCAATGTAGCGACTTCCAGAGTTGGTTTAATTGCGAAGTAAGTTGGACGGATGCCAACTCGAGATCGATGCTCTTAGGGAGGAAGTCACTAAGAAGCAGAGGCTGCTTGAGGATGCAGAGTCCTCCCAAATAGAGGCTCATAGGGGGTTGCTATTTTGGAGTTGGCAAACAGGGCTCTTCATTCTAAACGAGATAACATTCTATCAACGGCCGAAGCTAAGGAGGCCAGGATCAAGGAGAAAATTGGAGAGTTTGATAAGAACGCCGAGCTGCTGGAGCGAGTTGTTGTGTTGAGGCCGACAATGCTCGATTACTTGAGCGAGTTACTATTGTTGAGGCTGAGAAAGCCCAATTGCTCGAGCGGTCCTCTACGTCTCATGTCTCTGAGTATACTAACATTCCCCAAGAGAGGTACGGGTACTGGATCCTTGCTGAAGCCTGATTGGACGTGATTCGTGAGCTGAACAAGACGAACTGTTTCTTTGAGATGGCTATTCAGAAGGCTCACGTGAAAGCTCGTAAGGCCCCGCTCTCCTGCGACTATGATCCTGCTACACCTCTGCCTGATTCCAGGAAGGCGATGAGGAAGGTGTGGATCAAGCTTGCGGATAATGCTTGGCATGGCTCTACTTACGACCGAGGAAAGAAAGGAGAGGATGGTGGAGGACAAGGCAGCGATGGCCATTGAATGTTTATCTTTTTTGTTTTTGTTCAACTTTCATACAGTACCTTTTGTTGGCTTCTAACGCCTTTGTAAAAATGTTTACTATGAATACAAAGGTTCGTTTTGGTTTGATTTATACCTTTTGTCTTTGTGCCTTCTTATTTTTGTACTTGTGTTTTGCTTCGGTGTTTATTTCATTGTTATATTCCACTTGAGTTTAGGTCAAGGGCTGATAGTATTTTTTGAATGGGTCGAACGTGTAGTTGAGTTACGTCGAGGCCGAGGGCCGACAAGTGTGGTTCGAATTAATTGATCATACATTTTTGTTTAAGTCATAGCCGACGGCTAATAAGAGTTGTTCACGTTGTTTGAACATACCTTTGATTAAGTTATGGGCGTGGTCCAATAGGAGTTGTTCGAGCTGGTCGAACTTTCTTTTTATTAAGTCGTGGCCGAGGGCCGATACAAGTTGTTCGAGCTGGCCGAACTTACCTTTCAATAAGTTATGATCGAGGGTTGATAGGTGTTGTTCGAGCTAGTCGAACTTACCTTTCATTATGTCATAGTCGAGGGCTGATAGGTGTTGTTCGAGTTGAACGTATCATTTTGTTTAGTTATGGACAAGGGCCGATAGATGTTGATCGATCTGGTCAAATGTACCATTTTATTTAGTTGTGGCCGTGGGATGATAGTAGTTGTTAGAACTGGTCGAACTTAACTTTGATTGAGGTGTGGCCATGGACTGATAGGTGTTGTTAGACTTGATCAAACGCAACACTTTGGAGAGTAGTTTCAATAAACGTGCATCTTTATTATTTTGAAATCATTGCGTCGATTACATCATTTCGCCCTTAGGCAACATTTGGAGAAAATTACAAGTCTCGGGTATTGGCTGGCATTCTAGTACCAGTCCCAGTATATCTAACCAGTGTATCTAGTCTATTTATTGTTCGACTTCGAGATTCTTGAGGAGTAGGGCAATAAAATATATGTCTACTCTCATGTACTCCAGCTCGAAGTGTCTCACTCGTTTCCTCATTAAAAANGTTTCTTTGAGATGGCTATTCAGAAGGCTCACGTGAAAGCTCGTAAGGCCCCGCTCTCCTGCGACTATGATCCTGCTACACCTCTGCCTGATTCCAGGAAGGCGATGAGGAAGGTGTGGATCAAGCTTGCGGATAATGCTTGGCATGGCTCTACTTACGACCGAGGAAAGAAAGGAGAGGATGGTGGAGGACAAGGCAGCGATGGCCATTGAATGTTTATCTTTTTTGTTTTTGTTCAACTTTCATACAGTACCTTTTGTTGGCTTCTAACGCCTTTGTAAAAATGTTTACTATGAATACAAAGGTTCGTTTTGGTTTGATTTATACCTTTTGTCTTTGTGCCTTCTTATTTTTGTACTTGTGTTTTGCTTCGGTGTTTATTTCATTGTTATATTCCACTTGAGTTTAGGTCAAGGGCTGATAGTATTTTTTGAATGGGTCGAACGTGTAGTTGAGTTACGTCGAGGCCGAGGGCCGACAAGTGTGGTTCGAATTAATTGATCATACATTTTTGTTTAAGTCATAGCCGACGGCTAATAAGAGTTGTTCACGTTGTTTGAACATACCTTTGATTAAGTTATGGGCGTGGTCCAATAGGAGTTGTTCGAGCTGGTCGAACTTTCTTTTTATTAAGTCGTGGCCGAGGGCCGATACAAGTTGTTCGAGCTGGCCGAACTTACCTTTCAATAAGTTATGATCGAGGGTTGATAGGTGTTGTTCGAGCTAGTCGAACTTACCTTTCATTATGTCATAGTCGAGGGCTGATAGGTGTTGTTCGAGTTGAACGTATCATTTTGTTTAGTTATGGACAAGGGCCGATAGATGTTGATCGATCTGGTCAAATGTACCATTTTATTTAGTTGTGGCCGTGGGATGATAGTAGTTGTTAGAACTGGTCGAACTTAACTTTGATTGAGGTGTGGCCATGGACTGATAGGTGTTGTTAGACTTGATCAAACGCAACACTTTGGAGAGTAGTTTCAATAAACGTGCATCTTTATTATTTTGAAATCATTGCGTCGATTACATCATTTCGCCCTTAGGCAACATTTGGAGAAAATTACAAGTCTCGGGTATTGGCTGGCATTCTAGTACCAGTCCCAGTATATCTAACCAGTGTATCTAGTCTATTTATTGTTCGACTTCGAGATTCTTGAGGAGTAGGGCAATAAAATATATGTCTACTCTCATGTACTCCAGCTCGAAGTGTCTCACTCGTTTCCTCATTAAAAACCTCCTTAATAAAATACTATTGGGACAAAACTCAAGTGAGGGAAAAAAGAGTATGACTTACGGGGCATTTCTTATTTTTCAGAAGTTGAAGTACTTGAGATGGGTGATATTCCAATTGTTTACTTTGCCTATGATTTTGTATGGTCATCCCAGTTGGTTCTCAACTTGCCTTCTCGTAGGTCCCCATTTGCTTGGGTTTTGGTTTTGACCAGGTAGTCCCCAATCTTGAGCAATTGAACCTTTGCTTTTTTGATGTAGTAGTGTTCTGCTTGCTGTTTCTATGAGACTGTCCTTATGTATGCTATATCTCGTTGCTCTTCGACCTCGTCAAGGTCTTGTCTCCTATTCTCGTCATTGTCGGCGCTGCTTTCATGAGAGTACCACAGGCTGGGCTCTCCGACTTTGATTGGTATTACTACTTTCATTTCATAGACTAGAGAATAAGGTGTATCTCATGTGCTCGTCTTCGAGGTCGTTCTGTGCTCCCATAATACTTCTGGAAGTATATCCATCCACAATCCCTTGGCGTCCTCAAATATTTCTTTCATGATGTTTAGGATAGATTTGTTGGAGGATTATGCATGCCGGTTGTTGGCCAGGTGGTAAGGAGTTGAAAGTATCCTTTTAATGTTCCACTTCTCGAAGAACTAGGTGATTTTTCTTCCCGTGAACTGGGGGCCGTTGTCACAGCTTATCTCTTTAGGTAGGCCGAATCGGCAGATAATGTTTTTCCATATAAAGTCGATTACCTCTTGCTCACGGACTTGGGTGAATGCTCTTTCTTCCACCTAAATACAGTTAAAACTAAAAGGAATTTTACATTACCTCGTCCCAGCGGAAGCGGTCCCACGATGTTCATTCCCCATTTAATGAAAGGCCATGGAGAAGTGACGGAATAGAGGTGTTTGCCTGCTTGGTGGATTATCAGGGTGTTTCTTTGACACTGCTCGCATCTCTTCACAAATTCTAGGGCGTCTTTTTCATGGTGGGCCAATTATATCTGGCATGTATGAGGCACCTGACAAGTGTTCGAGAATGCGTTTGGTTCGGGCGTAAGCATTTTGCCAAGGGCCATCGTACGTTCTCTTATACAAGTCATTGTGAAAGAAGTTGTACTTGGCGGGCTGCATTCTCAGCTTTTTGGTTTTCTTTTTGTCGTTTACAATTTAACCAGTACTAAGTTAAATTTATAGATTTACCACGATGTATTCCAATGCCGAGCTTAGGATATGAACTACACTCTTATCCCTGGGAGTTATGCTATTGGTGGCGGCGGCCAATTTGGAGAGACCATCTGCATCGATGTTCTGAGTTCGTGGAATTTGGACGAGCTGGCATTATTCAAAATTTGGCAGCAAGCTGCAGGTCTCGGTCTGGTACTTCTGTAACCTCTTCTCTATGATTTGGAAAGTTCCAATAAAA
>AWOL01S0395709.1:0-16662 GCA_000715115.1 Nicotiana otophora
AAAGAGAGAAAGCAAAATGGTATTAAAATTCTGTATAGGATGTAGTATAAGTTAGCGAGAAAATTCCTCTCCCTTACAATGATCATTGAGCTTATTATTTATAGATATGAAGAAGGTACTAGGGTCGTGCTCTTCTTTACTGTCAATTATGAAGAGCATTGATGAAGATGTAACGGTGAACATAGATGCCAAATTCTCTGTAACGGGCCGTTGCTCTTTAATGTTATGGAATATTCCTCATTGAATGCTACCGGGCGCAGAGTATTCAATGCTTTGGTTTTGCGTCCTCCCAACTTAGGCTCCACGTGTCCCCTTCTTCGGTGGCCACGTGCCATAACATATTTTACCTAATACAGTGGTATGATTGAATGTAGAGCTAGCAGTCCATCCTAACCTTTTGATCAGTAGTAATTTTTAAAAATTCGAAAGATGATTAATGCAACTTGATTTCAATTGCATTGCATTAAAATATGGGCATGTAATTGTAGTAGTCCACCCAAACTGTCTCCGTTCTTTACCAAAATATGATACTCCAATAGACTAACCTTAGATAGAAAGTTGAATCAAGTTTACGTTCTCTTACTCCAAGAGAAAATTGAACATAAAATCTATACATTTATAAATTACCATTATTATCGATTTAAACATTACCTCGTACGTCGACGTTAAGAACATTAACTTACATCTGGATAGTTAGGAAGCTGGCCCTGTCTTTCATATAATAACAACCAAATTAATAGCCTATGGTCCTTGCTATAGCTGGCTGCTCATTTCCTCATAATTAAGACAGAGATATAGCTTTCAATGTATAACAAGATCAGAATTCTTCCTCTTAATTAGAGGTAGTTGTTAAGTTAGATGAAAAGGTACTCAGGATTGCCAAAATTCATTCCCCAGGTTTAAAGGGGCTGTAATTTCGTGTAGATTTCAATGCAAAATTTTAAAGAAAAGTATATTAAGAAGAAAAAAAGTGCAAAATATGCTAAAACTATGAAACAAGGTGGTGGTAAAGGAGTTGATTCCAAGCATCAGGGACCCCAGGTAGACACCAGTGCAAGCAATCCATTTTATAGCTATAGATGGATTGGTGACCGTCTGCTCTATATTGTGACAATCTCGTTATGTTGATCAAGCGAACATATAACTTTGACATTGTTTTCAGAACATTCTCTACTTCTATTTCTCCTGGAAACAAATTTCCTGGACTTTGTACTGGTCTTGTATTTCCTTCACATCTGAGTATAATCAACAAAAGATTTTAATTTCAATATATTTAATTATCATATATACCTTAAAGAAAAGAACAAATTAAACTAGTTAAAAGGATGAATGAAAGTTACTTCTCATGGTCAGGAGAAACTCCTTGAAAGAAGACTCTTGTTTTTGTGGAGTTAAGATTAGAATCAGCCCATTTTGCCCATGTATTTAGTGCTTTTTTGTAAAGTTCTAATCTGTTCATATCTTTGTACGTAGTATTTCCATCTTGAATGCTATTCCAACTGCAAAAAATCTTGAATTAATTATTAATAATTAGTAGGGAATAAACATATACTATATATAAAGAATGGTGAAAAAATTGTTCTATCCAATATAATGTATCTCACGTTTGTTTATTAATCCCTGTGCGATTCCACCAATGATATGTATTAAACACCAAAACATCCATTTCTTTCCAGACATTTTCCGAACTGATTGAATCAATCTTCAGTACTCTTGAGCCTTTTTCCGTGATAATGTCAACAATGAGAGGATTCCCAAGAAACAATAACCAAATATTGTAATCCTACAGTTACGTTTCACCAGTATTCCATCAAATCATATATTTATAATCATGTCTTAATGGAGAAAAATAAGAAAGAAAAAACAAAAGAAAGACATCTGATAAAAACTTTCTTTTTCTCTTTTTGTTTACTTTGACAAAATGATTCAAGATGTTTCCCAGAGATTTTGTGTAAAAAGTGAACAAAACATGAAAAGAATGAGTTTAGCTAATTATATAAACTAATAAGCAACCTGTCTTAGTTTTCAGGTTAATAATCCCATTGTTTATGAACTAAATGTAATTATCTTTTAGCTAATTTAATAGAGTCATAATTTATTTTATATATGAAATCTAAATTAAAAAAAAAAACAAAAAAAGGCTTACCGGGATGGTGAATGTATAATGCCTTCCAATTTTATCCATAATATACTTGGCTTGTGGTTGTGATGCATGAAGCAGGCACGCAAGTGAATGCCATTGATTTTGACCCAGTGAATCTCCAACAAACATGATGCGCTTTCCTTTGTATTTTAACAAGAATTCTGTTCCATTAAATCTACAAGGAAAAAAAAAATCAAATATTAATTTAAGAATAAGACAGGATAAACCTAAAATTACGTGGAAACAAGTTGTCTCGAGAAATCTACAATTCCTTGATATTTACTAGTTGGGAATATGTTTTGGATATGTTAGAAAACTTATAATATTACTATTATTTATGTATATATTTAACTTATTTCTCTTTTTTAGTTTATCTGGTATAATGATGATATGAGTCGAGCTTAAATGAAGATTTAAGGATTCTTATACCTAATCCCAACTTGTTTGGGACAAAGATGTAGTTGATGTTGTATTAATTCAAGAATATCGATCGAACTCATTTAATGACTAATCAAAGGATAAACAAACTTATACCTTGGCAAATTACATCCATAGGGCTGCCATCTATATTTTAAGTAATCTTTATCAGGGCGTCCATTCTTTTGGCAATCCCATGATTCCTCAATAAAGGGACAAGTTGATGAATTATAGAGTGGATATGAATCATCAAAAACCCAACTTCCTTTGTAAATATCGCATCCGTTTGTTCCTAATATGCTTATATCTTTATTGAAGATCTTGGTTTTCGAATTCAAGAAAAGGGAAAGTGAAAAGATGGTTAAAAAAGTTGATACAATGGCAATGGCAGATACAGAATAACAAACGGCCATCAGAAAACTTCGAGTTCTCTTCTGAATGTGTGCAATATATAGGTGAAGATGAAATGCATTAAATGAACTTTTGAATTGGAATGCATGATTGTGTTTGTTCTTATAATGCAAAAGTGATCATAAATAGTAATCCTTAATTTCTCCTATCGGTTAAACATTTTTGATTTCCTTAGTTCCAATATATTGATTTCTGTTGTATCTATTCAATGGATATTGACAACTTGATTAGAAAATTTTCTTGTGCCATTAGTTACTTTCCCTATCTTCATTCAATCTAGTTCATGCATATTGCATATTGCGAGAAGGAAATTGATTAGCAGTTCTGGGATTATTGGCATTCCTAATTTGCAAGTTTCCAACTTTAGTTTAAAAAAGAAGAAGGATTAACCCGATTATATAGCCATCCACCTAATCTCTTAAACTAAAATAAATGTAAGATATTTAATATAATATATGTACAAAATATGTATAATTAATGTATAATCAATGTATACCGGATAGAAAAAATAAATATTGAATCACTATTTGTGTAACAATCCCGTTAATACTTATTTTCTTGTGTTTTACTGGGAATCTTTATAAAACCTATTTTATATTTATCCTCACTACTAATATAGTTACTACTCAGATAATTAATATTACATTCACTCTAAACCAATATATATATGATACCTTTTTCTTTTTAGTATGTTCCACAAATAATGATATATTTTAATATTTAAAAATAATTTAACTTTGAAACTCGCAAATGTCTATAACCTATTTTAGATTAAAAGTTTCAAAAATATTTTTTTAAAACTCCGTCCAAGTCAAAGAAGATCATATAAAATGGGAAGGATGAAGTAAATTAAATGATAGTCACGTACAGAGCTTTAATTATTTCATTTGAATTATTGAATACTAATTTAAATATCTGTTATGTATATTGTATAGGTTGATATGATCGGCTCACCCCTTTGTTGAAGTATATAACAACAGCAGGAAGCCCAAGTTTAAAGCTCGAGATAGAGGCCCAAATATAATATAAGATAGCTTTTATTTACGTATAAGAGTTGGGCCAGTAGTGATTTTTAGGTATAAGCCCAATGTATATATAGATAGATATGTAGTTCATTTTAGTTTAAGCTGAATTCATTTTCCTTTACTTCTCAATAATAACAGAGAGAATTTTCTGGAAGCTTTCTGCTCTTCTCATCGTCTCAAACCCTAGTCATTTCTTCTTCGAATCTTCTTGCTTCTCAAATGTTTATATGGTATCAGAGCGACAATTAGGGATGACCTTGGCGTGACGCATCTTCCGGCGGTACCCTCATCTCATTCTGTCATGGTTTTCGTCTTCGTCGGCGTTTGTCAAAAATTAGGATTCCAACATTTTTTGGGATTTTTTCAAATTTCGAAGGCCAGAATCTTCTATCTCTTCTGATTCGTCGACATTGTCAAGGCCGTGCCTTTTTCGGTGGCAAAAGGAACGAGTATTTCTGTATCTTTTCTACATTCTCATATTTGCTTGATACTTGATTCTGTTATGGCTCCCTCTGATTCCGATACTGATATTAGTTCTAGTAGTCGAGAACCTTCTAAGTTTGTTCCTAAACCTCCGAGTTCATTATTCCTTCACTCTTCTAATATACCTGCCATATCCCTAGTCACTGTACCTTTCTCAGGCTCGGGTTTTAAGGGTTGGAGAAAGGGTATTATCGTATCTTTGTCTGCTAGAAATAAAATTGAGTTCATCGATNGTTTATTAATCCCTGTGCGATTCCACCAATGATATGTATTAAACACCAAAACATCCATTTCTTTCCAGACATTTTCCGAACTGATTGAATCAATCTTCAGTACTCTTGAGCCTTTTTCCGTGATAATGTCAACAATGAGAGGATTCCCAAGAAACAATAACCAAATATTGTAATCCTACAGTTACGTTTCACCAGTATTCCATCAAATCATATATTTATAATCATGTCTTAATGGAGAAAAATAAGAAAGAAAAAACAAAAGAAAGACATCTGATAAAAACTTTCTTTTTCTCTTTTTGTTTACTTTGACAAAATGATTCAAGATGTTTCCCAGAGATTTTGTGTAAAAAGTGAACAAAACATGAAAAGAATGAGTTTAGCTAATTATATAAACTAATAAGCAACCTGTCTTAGTTTTCAGGTTAATAATCCCATTGTTTATGAACTAAATGTAATTATCTTTTAGCTAATTTAATAGAGTCATAATTTATTTTATATATGAAATCTAAATTAAAAAAAAAAAACAAAAAAAGGCTTACCGGGATGGTGAATGTATAATGCCTTCCAATTTTATCCATAATATACTTGGCTTGTGGTTGTGATGCATGAAGCAGGCACGCAAGTGAATGCCATTGATTTTGACCCAGTGAATCTCCAACAAACATGATGCGCTTTCCTTTGTATTTTAACAAGAATTCTGTTCCATTAAATCTACAAGGAAAAAAAAAATCAAATATTAATTTAAGAATAAGACAGGATAAACCTAAAATTACGTGGAAACAAGTTGTCTCGAGAAATCTACAATTCCTTGATATTTACTAGTTGGGAATATGTTTTGGATATGTTAGAAAACTTATAATATTACTATTATTTATGTATATATTTAACTTATTTCTCTTTTTTAGTTTATCTGGTATAATGATGATATGAGTCGAGCTTAAATGAAGATTTAAGGATTCTTATACCTAATCCCAACTTGTTTGGGACAAAGATGTAGTTGATGTTGTATTAATTCAAGAATATCGATCGAACTCATTTAATGACTAATCAAAGGATAAACAAACTTATACCTTGGCAAATTACATCCATAGGGCTGCCATCTATATTTTAAGTAATCTTTATCAGGGCGTCCATTCTTTTGGCAATCCCATGATTCCTCAATAAAGGGACAAGTTGATGAATTATAGAGTGGATATGAATCATCAAAAACCCAACTTCCTTTGTAAATATCGCATCCGTTTGTTCCTAATATGCTTATATCTTTATTGAAGATCTTGGTTTTCGAATTCAAGAAAAGGGAAAGTGAAAAGATGGTTAAAAAAGTTGATACAATGGCAATGGCAGATACAGAATAACAAACGGCCATCAGAAAACTTCGAGTTCTCTTCTGAATGTGTGCAATATATAGGTGAAGATGAAATGCATTAAATGAACTTTTGAATTGGAATGCATGATTGTGTTTGTTCTTATAATGCAAAAGTGATCATAAATAGTAATCCTTAATTTCTCCTATCGGTTAAACATTTTTGATTTCCTTAGTTCCAATATATTGATTTCTGTTGTATCTATTCAATGGATATTGACAACTTGATTAGAAAATTTTCTTGTGCCATTAGTTACTTTCCCTATCTTCATTCAATCTAGTTCATGCATATTGCATATTGCGAGAAGGAAATTGATTAGCAGTTCTGGGATTATTGGCATTCCTAATTTGCAAGTTTCCAACTTTAGTTTAAAAAAGAAGAAGGATTAACCCGATTATATAGCCATCCACCTAATCTCTTAAACTAAAATAAATGTAAGATATTTAATATAATATATGTACAAAATATGTATAATTAATGTATAATCAATGTATACCGGATAGAAAAAATAAATATTGAATCACTATTTGTGTAACAATCCCGTTAATACTTATTTTCTTGTGTTTTACTGGGAATCTTTATAAAACCTATTTTATATTTATCCTCACTACTAATATAGTTACTACTCAGATAATTAATATTACATTCACTCTAAACCAATATATATATGATACCTTTTTCTTTTTAGTATGTTCCACAAATAATGATATATTTTAATATTTAAAAATAATTTAACTTTGAAACTCGCAAATGTCTATAACCTATTTTAGATTAAAAGTTTCAAAAATATTTTTTTAAAACTCCGTCCAAGTCAAAGAAGATCATATAAAATGGGAAGGATGAAGTAAATTAAATGATAGTCACGTACAGAGCTTTAATTATTTCATTTGAATTATTGAATACTAATTTAAATATCTGTTATGTATATTGTATAGGTTGATATGATCGGCTCACCCCTTTGTTGAAGTATATAACAACAGCAGGAAGCCCAAGTTTAAAGCTCGAGATAGAGGCCCAAATATAATATAAGATAGCTTTTATTTACGTATAAGAGTTGGGCCAGTAGTGATTTTTAGGTATAAGCCCAATGTATATATAGATAGATATGTAGTTCATTTTAGTTTAAGCTGAATTCATTTTCCTTTACTTCTCAATAATAACAGAGAGAATTTTCTGGAAGCTTTCTGCTCTTCTCATCGTCTCAAACCCTAGTCATTTCTTCTTCGAATCTTCTTGCTTCTCAAATGTTTATATGGTATCAGAGCGACAATTAGGGATGACCTTGGCGTGACGCATCTTCCGGCGGTACCCTCATCTCATTCTGTCATGGTTTTCGTCTTCGTCGGCGTTTGTCAAAAATTAGGATTCCAACATTTTTTGGGATTTTTTCAAATTTCGAAGGCCAGAATCTTCTATCTCTTCTGATTCGTCGACATTGTCAAGGCCGTGCCTTTTTCGGTGGCAAAAGGAACGAGTATTTCTGTATCTTTTCTACATTCTCATATTTGCTTGATACTTGATTCTGTTATGGCTCCCTCTGATTCCGATACTGGTATTAGTTCTAGTAGTCGAGAACCTTCTAAGTTTGTTCCTAAACCTCCGAGTTCATTATTCCTTCACTCTTCTAATATACCTGCCATATCCCTAGTCACTGTACCTTTCTCAGGCTCAGGTTTTAAGGGTTGGAGAAAGGGTATTATCGTATCTTTGTCTGCTAGAAATAAAATTGAGTTCATCGATTGCAGTTTACCTCGACCTCCTTCTAACTCACCTGAGTCTAAATAGTGGTATCGATGTAACCGTATGGTCATTTCATGGTTGACCAGTTCTCTATCTCCTAGTATTGCTGAGAGTGTACAATACTCTGAAATAGCTGAGAATATTTGAAAACAATTGAATAGGAGGTATGGTACTATGAATGAGTCTAAAATTTTTGAGATTAAAAAAGAATTAGCTTCCACTAACTAAGGCTCTCTTGATGTTGCTTCCTATTTTAATAAATTAAAGAAATTGTGGGATGAATTGAGGGTTATGCATACTAGCTATGATAGTACTTGCATTTGTGCTACCAAAGTTGGTATTGAGAAAGAGGAAGAGGAAGATAAACTACATCAGTTCCTTATGGGTGTGAACGATACATATATCAGTGTTAGAAGTAATCTCCTCATGATGCAGCCTCATCATCACTAGACAATGCATATAATATAATACTTCAGGATGAAAGACAGAGACATGTCAATCCTTCCTTATAATTCAGTCCTGAATCGGCTTCTTTCAATGAAACCACAACAAATCCCCCCCAACCTTTTAGTGCTACTCCTTTGAATCCTTTCAGGTCCTTTGTTCCTCAGAGACATTATAATTAGAGTGTATCATTTGACTAGAGTAAGGCAAATCAGGTTTGCAAATACTGCAAGAAACCTGGCCATCTGATCGACAAATATTATAAATTGTATAAATATCCAGCTGATTTTAAATTCACTAAGGGCAGAAAAGTTGCTCCAATTGTATGCCCTTTGGATCTGAATCATAAACTCAAGGCATATATTGGGGCTCTTTTG
The DNA here is from genome assembly GCA_000715115.1 of Nicotiana otophora. Classification (NCBI taxonomy): domain Eukaryota; kingdom Viridiplantae; phylum Streptophyta; class Magnoliopsida; order Solanales; family Solanaceae; genus Nicotiana; species Nicotiana otophora. Next base: position 8,638 of record AWOL01S0395709.1, read on the forward strand.
CCTAAGCCTAAGCAATTCAGAAGTCTGATTGGCAAGCTCAAATTTCTTACGCACACCAGACCTTATTTATGCTTTGCAGTTCAACACCCGAGCCAGTTTCTATAGTCCCCAAGGGTTCCTCACATGTTTGCAGCCTTTCACTTGCTCAGATACTTAAAGGGCACCTCTAAGTTTTGTATCTTCTTTACTGCTTCTTCAGATTTATCATTGTTTGCATATTGTGACAGTGGCTGGGCTACATGCCCTGACACTAGGAGGTCAGCCACTGGTTCTCCAAGTTGGGGGTTGTTTCCCCCTCGAACTTGCGGGGGAGGGGGTGAAGTATATAACAACAGCATGAAGCCCAAGTTTAAATCTCCATATATAGGCCCAAATATAATATATGATATCTTTTATTTATGTATAGGAGTTGGGCCAGTAGTGTTTTCCAGCCTAGTGTATATATAGATAGATATGTAGTTCACTTTAGTTTAAGCTGAATTCATTTTCCTTTACTTTTCAATAATAATAGAGAGAATTTTCTAGAAGCTTTCTCACTGCTCCTCTCATTGTCTGAAACCCTAGTCATTTATTCTTCGAATCTTCTTACTTCTCAAATGTTTACACCCTTTTAGGTAACTTACTTATGAGAGGGAGAAGTGGATGTTGATATTTTTATTTAAATGTCTACTCCTGATTTGAGACGGTTCATCAGATTAGTTCTCGTTGAAGTTAAGCTGCTATCACTGCTGTAGTGGTTCTTAATTCGTTCTTTTTATTTATCTAATCATTGTGTTCCTTTACATTTATGTATCTTAAATTTGTGAAACTTAAAGTGTCGATTTTTATATTTTTTCCAAATCATTTCTAAAACGGTATATGAAATTTTTTGTTTCTAGATAAGATGAAATTGTTATTGTAGTTTTTATTTGGTGTAGAAATTTGTTTACTGATTCATCACCACAGCCTGTTACATGATTCCTTTTCTCTCCTTTCTAACTATATCTCCCCCTTCTGTATTCTATCTACACACTTCAGAAGACAACAAAAACCAACAAAAAACCAATAAATCTATCTAAGTAGTCTGTCTAGCCATTCTTTTTCTCCAATGCTTAACTTTCTAGTTAAAAGTTTATCTTCCTCAATCTACATTCCTGCTTGATCTGCTATATCATGTACCTTGTAGTTGGTAGTTTTAGTTCCCAAACTGCATTATTTCGCACCTTCCATATCCAGTATACCAGTGCTGCAAGTGTAGCAATTACCACTTCCTGACATATATTGCCATTGGTGATTCTGGATCCTTCTCCATATTCTAGCTATATCAGTTTGTTATAGTCGTATCCCTATCCATATGAGCAGTTCTTGTAAGCTTTGTTTGGAAAAAGGGCACTCAAAGAACAAATGTTATGTAGTTTCCTCATTCATCCCACAAATAGAACATCGGCATAGTCTAGATTTAGTCATCAGTCGTTGGTGCATGGTCAACCAGCATATAAAGCTGTGCTTNAGGGCACTCAAAGAACAAATGTTATGTAGTTTCCTCATTCATCCCACAAATAGAACATCTATCATCTTGACTTATGCCAAGGTGGCATAGTCTAGATTTAGTCATCAGTCGTTGGTGCATGGTCAACCAGCATATAAAGCTGTGCTTGGGTATATTCAGTTTGCTCCACACCCATCTTCCCCATGGCCATGTTTCTTTATCTCCCATTCTCCATTGGTATCCACTTTTTATAGTGTATTGTCCATTAGTGTGTTGCCACCCATCTTGTATAAATCCAGGTTCAAACACATCTCTGATTTTACATATCTTTTTTAAGTACCAGCAACAATCCATTGGACATGTGTATTGCCACTATTCCTTATCTTTTAAGTATATTTTGCTTATCCATTCTACTCATAGGTTATCAGCTTTCTGTGCAACATTCCAGACATATTTTGCAACAACTACTTCATTCCATTTCATACTATCTGTGATCCCCAGTCCGCCCTCATTCTTGGTCCTACATACTAGATCCCATGCCACTAATGGAGGTCTGTTTGTGACAACCTTTCTATCCCAGAGGAAGTTTTTGCATATTGCAGTAATGGCTTTAAGTACCTATTTTGGTAGTATGAATATGGAAGACCAATAGATGTGAATATGTAGAAGCACAGAGTTTTCAAGCAACACTCTCCCAGCATAGGAAAGAGGCCTGGTACCCTAACTTTTAATTCTTGCAGTCATCTTGTCTAGCAGAACTTTACAATCCATTTTAGAGATTCTTCTAGCTGAAATGGGCACACCAATGTATCTAAAGGGGAGGATTCTTTTTTTGTATCCAGTCATTTCAAGCAGATCATTTAGGCTTTGAGGGTGCATATTTACTCTGAAAATATTTGATTTGTTGGCATTTGTGCATAACCCTGATGTGTTGGAGAATTTCTTTAATCCCCTGAGAAGTAGTAGTACTGATTGGAAGTCCTATTTGCTAAACATTAATATATCATCAACAAAACCTAGATGGTTCAGTTTCAAACTTCTGCATTTGGTATGGTATTTAAATCCCTCATGTTTAGCTACAATCCCCATTATCCTAGTGAAATACTCCATGCATACGATAAATAGCAATGGGTATATTGGATCCTCTTGCCTCAGTCCTCTCTCCCTTTTGATACTACCATACAGTCCTTCATTAATAGCAATTGAATAGTGCACAATTGTAATACAATTCATGACCCATTTGATGTACTGTTGGGGAAATTCTATGACATGTAGCATCTCTTCCACAAATTCCCATTCCACTGTATTATATGCTTTCTTCAAATCTATTTTAATCAAGCAACTACTAGTTGTCTGCTTCCTGTGGTAGAGCCTCACCAATTCTTGTCATATGAGGATGTTTTGCACTATAGTTATCCCATCAACAAATGCACTTTGATTAGGGGATATGGTTTCATGCATGACTACTTTCATCATGTTAGAGAGCATTTTGGACACTATTTTTTATATAGTGTTGCAGCATGCAATTGGCCTATAGTCACTTACTGTGTCTGCATGGTCTGACTTTGGAATTAAAGTGAGTACTATATTGTTCCATACTTTCAAGATTTTCCCTCCTCTGAAAAACTCCATCACTCCTGCTATTAAATCTTCTTTAATAGTATCCCACCAATCCTTAAAAACTGACTTCCATATCCATCCGACCCTGGTGCGTTGTCCCCAACAATATACCATAAAGCTTGCTTGTTCTCCTGAATATTAAATTTTGTTGTCAGCATTTTCCTTTGTTCAGCTGAGACTACATGGCCTTCTTTTACAGTTGCACTATATACCCTTGTTCTGTTTGAGCATATAGTATCTAGCAAGTTTTCGTAGAACTCCACAAAAGCGTCAGCTATATCATGTGTATCATTGTTTTGTAACCCCATCACTATCTCTTATAGTAAAGATTCTGTTGGTATTCTTTTAGGCTTTAATCATGCTGTGGAAAAACTTAGTGTTCATGCCCCCTACATTCAACCGGTGCCTTTTGCATTTCTGCAGCAGGTACCGATTCCTTGCTTGTGTCCATCTCTGGCATTGCTTGGCAAGTTGGACTTCCTTAGTTATTAGTACCAAATTAGCAGGGTCCCTCTACAGTGCCTGTTGACAGCCCTCCAATTCTCTTTGTGCTTGTACAACTTTGCCTTCAACATTACTAAATTGGCATATGTTTATTGCTTTGAGAATAGACTTAAGTCTATTAAATTTTCCTACCAGTCTATACATGCATGTGCCGTCTATGTTCCTGTCCCAACTTTCCTTCACTTGTTGCTGAAAATTTGTGCCGTCTGAATCTGTGTTGTTTATGCTGAGGTCCATTGTCCCAGTTTATCAGAGTAGGACAATGGTCCATGAGCCCTTCATTCCCAAAATGCACCTTTGACCTTGCTAGTTTTTATTTGTATATTGTAGTTTTGCTTTGAATAAGGTAACTTTGAATTGAATATTGTAGTGCAGTTTTCAATGAATGCTGCATTTTTTAATATAGTAATGTTAAAATTTTGAATTAAATACTGTAGTTTTAGATTGAATACTGTAGTTTCATAGAAAAGGTGGACTAATAGTGGAAATTGGTTATTGCTGTGTGTCTTGAGGAATTAATAGTTGTTTAGGAGAGAAAAAAATCACAATATTGATATTATTGTTTGACCAAAAAGTGTAACTTTCGGTTAAAACTATTATATTTATGTAATAACGGGTTAAACCTAGTTAACGACAATATCTCTAGATGTGAATCTTGAAAACNTAAACTACATCAGTTCCTTATGGGTGTGAACGATACATATATCAGTGTTAGAAGTAATCTCCTCATGATGCAGCCTCATCATCACTAGACAATGCATATAATATAATACTTCAGGATGAAAGACAGAGACATGTCAATCCTTCCTTATAATTCAGTCCTGAATCGGCTTCTTTCAATGAAACCACAACAAATCCCCCCCAACCTTTTAGTGCTACTCCTTTGAATCCTTTCAGGTCCTTTGTTCCTCAGAGACATTATAATTAGAGTGTATCATTTGACTAGAGTAAGGCAAATCAGGTTTGCAAATACTGCAAGAAACCTGGCCATCTGATCGACAAATATTATAAATTGTATAAATATCCAGCTGATTTTAAATTCACTAAGGGCAGAAAAGTTGCTCCAATTGTATGCCCTTTGGATCTGAATCATAAACTCAAGGCATATATTGGGGCTCTTTTGCCTAAGCCTAAGCAATTCAGAAGTCTGATTGGCAAGCTCAAATTTCTTACGCACACCAGACCTTATTTATGCTTTGCAGTTCAACACCCGAGCCAGTTTCTATAGTCCCCAAGGGTTCCTCACATGTTTGCAGCCTTTCACTTGCTCAGATACTTAAAGGGCACCTCTAAGTTTTGTATCTTCTTTACTGCTTCTTCAGATTTATCATTGTTTGCATATTGTGACAGTGGCTGGGCTACATGCCCTGACACTAGGAGGTCAGCCACTGGTTCTCCAAGTTGGGGGTTGTTTCCCCCTCGAACTTGCGGGGGAGGGGGTGAAGTATATAACAACAGCATGAAGCCCAAGTTTAAATCTCCATATATAGGCCCAAATATAATATATGATATCTTTTATTTATGTATAGGAGTTGGGCCAGTAGTGTTTTCCAGCCTAGTGTATATATAGATAGATATGTAGTTCACTTTAGTTTAAGCTGAATTCATTTTCCTTTACTTTTCAATAATAATAGAGAGAATTTTCTAGAAGCTTTCTCACTGCTCCTCTCATTGTCTGAAACCCTAGTCATTTATTCTTCGAATCTTCTTACTTCTCAAATGTTTACACCCTTTTAGGTAACTTACTTATGAGAGGGAGAAGTGGATGTTGATATTTTTATTTAAATGTCTACTCCTGATTTGAGACGGTTCATCAGATTAGTTCTCGTTGAAGTTAAGCTGCTATCACTGCTGTAGTGGTTCTTAATTCGTTCTTTTTATTTATCTAATTATTGTGTTCCTTTACATTTATGTATCTTAAATTTGTGAAACTTAAAGTGTCGATTTTTATATTTTTTCCAAATCATTTCTAAAACGGTATATGAAATTTTTTGTTTCTAGATAAGATGAAATTGTTATTGTAGTTTTTATTTGGTGTAGAAATTTGTTTACTGATTCATCACCACAGCCTGTTACATGATTCCTTTTCTCTCCTTTCTAACTATATCTCCCCCTTCTGTATTCTATCTACACACTTCAGAAGACAACAAAAACCAACAAAAAACCAATAAATCTATCTAAGTAGTCTGTCTAGCCATTCTTTTTCTCCAATGCTTAACTTTCTAGTTAAAAGTTTATCTTCCTCAATCTACATTCCTGCTTGATCTGCTATATCATGTACCTTGTAGTTGGTAGTTTTAGTTCCCAAACTGCATTATTTCGCACCTTCCATATCCAGTATACCAGTGCTGCAAGTGTAGCAATTACCACTTCCTGACATATATTGCCATTGGTGATTCTGGATCCTTCTCCATATTCTAGCTATATCAGTTTGTTATAGTCGTATCCCTATCCATATGAGCAGTTCTTGTAAGCTTTGTTTGGAAAAAGGGCACTCAAAGAACAAATGTTATGTAGTTTCCTCATTCATCCCACAAATAGAACATCTATCATCTTGACTTATGCCAAGGTGGCATAGTCTAGATTTAGTCATCAGTCGTTGGTGCATGGTCAACCAGCATATAAAGCTGTGCTTGGGTATATTCAGTTTGCTCCACACCCATCTTCCCCATGGCCATGTTTCTTTATCTCCCATTCTCCATTGGTATCCACTTTTTATAGTGTATTGTCCATTAGTGTGTTGCCACCCATCTTGTATAAATCCAGGTTCAAACACATCTCTGATTTTACATATCTTTTTTAAGTACCAGCAACAATCCATTGGACATGTGTATTGCCACTATTCCTTATCTTTTAAGTATATTTTGCTTATCCATTCTACTCATAGGTTATCAGCTTTCTGTGCAACATTCCAGACATATTTTGCAACAACTACTTCATTCCATTTCATACTATCTGTGATCCCCAGTCCGCCCTCATTCTTGGTCCTACATACTAGATCCCATGCCACTAATGGAGGTCTGTTTGTGACAACCTTTCTATCCCAGAGGAAGTTTTTGCATATTGCAGTAATGGCTTTAAGTACCTATTTTGGTAGTATGAATATGGAAGACCAATAGATGTGAATATGTAGAAGCACAGAGTTTTCAAGCAACACTCTCCCAGCATAGGAAAGAGGCCTGGTACCCTAACTTTTAATTCTTGCAGTCATCTTGTCTAGCAGAACTTTACAATCCATTTTAGAGATTCTTCTAGCTGAAATGGGCACACCAATGTATCTAAAGGGGAGGATTCTTTTTTTGTATCCAGTCATTTCAAGCAGATCATTTAGGCTTTGAGGGTGCATATTTACTCTGAAAATATTTGATTTGTTGGCATTTGTGCATAACCCTGATGTGTTGGAGAATTTCTTTAATCCCCTGAGAAGTAGTAGTACTGATTGGAAGTCCTATTTGCTAAACATTAATATATCATCAACAAAACCTAGATGGTTCAGTTTCAAACTTCTGCATTTGGTATGGTATTTAAATCCCTCATGTTTAGCTACAATCCCCATTATCCTAGTGAAATACTCCATGCATACGATAAATAGCAATGGGTATATTGGATCCTCTTGCCTCAGTCCTCTCTCCCTTTTGATACTACCATACAGTCCTTCATTAATAGCAATTGAATAGTGCACAATTGTAATACAATTCATGACCCATTTGATGTACTGTTGGGGAAATTCTATGACATGTAGCATCTCTTCCACAAATTCCCATTCCACTGTATTATATGCTTTCTTCAAATCTATTTTAATCAAGCAACTACTAGTTGTCTGCTTCCTGTGGTAGAGCCTCACCAATTCTTGTCATATGAGGATGTTTTGCACTATAGTTATCCCATCAACAAATGCACTTTGATTAGGGGATATGGTTTCATGCATGACTACTTTCATCATGTTAGAGAGCATTTTGGACACTATTTTTTATATAGTGTTGCAGCATGCAATTGGCCTATAGTCACTTACTGTGTCTGCATGGTCTGACTTTGGAATTAAAGTGAGTACTATATTGTTCCATACTTTCAAGATTTTCCCTCCTCTGAAAAACTCCATCACTCCTGCTATTAAATCTTCTTTAATAGTATCCCACCAATCCTTAAAAACTGACTTCCATATCCATCCGACCCTGGTGCGTTGTCCCCAACAATATACCATAAAGCTTGCTTGTTCTCCTGAATATTAAATTTTGTTGTCAGCATTTTCCTTTGTTCAGCTGAGACTACATGACCTTCTTTTACAGTTGCACTATATACCCTTGTTCTGTTTGAGCATATAGTATCTAGCAAGTTTTCGTAGAACTCCACAAAAGCGTCAGCTATATCAGGTGTATCATTGTTTTGTAACCCCATCACTATCTCTTATAGTAAAGATTCTGTTGGTATTCTTT
>AWOL01S0395710.1:0-12346 GCA_000715115.1 Nicotiana otophora
AGGTCAGAGGTCTTTTCTCCAACTCCCCAATCCTTTCATCAAGCCGCTCTTCTTTAAGCCTTGCCGTCGACAAGTTATTTGCTCGCTCGGAACGAAGAGTTCAGATCACCACTTCAAGGGACTCTGCCTTCCTTAGAGCTTCCGACCAAGCGGAATCTGCCTTTTCTAGCTCCTTTTGCTTCTCAGTGACCTCGCCACTAAGAGCCTCCACCCTAAACTGGCATTCTTCAGGTTGGCCTCGCAGTAGGACTACTTGGGCCTGAAGATCACTGCATTGGGTTTCTACGCCCCTGCTAAGCTCGAGCTCCTCCTCTTCGCCTCTCAACGCCCCTTCCAAGATGCTGCATTTCTCCACGACCCGCATTAACTCCTCATCCCGCTCCTTCAAATCCTCCCTCAGCTGGCGCACATCTTCGCCCTCGGGAGCCGACACCGGAGCTCCCGATACTTCTCAAGACATTAAAATATATGTCTTTCAACTTCACATAAACATCTTTACATTCTTGCTCCCGACGAGCACTCTCGATCTCCAAAATAATCGTTTCGCAAAACGAAGAAAAGAAATTAGAGCTTACGAAAGAAAGCAAAGCATAAAGAAAAGAACGAACGCCAATTGTACTTACTCGGAGAGCAAGGCAAGCAATGCTATTAGACAAAGTGCTATCATCTATCGTCTCGATGGTCGTACCCTCAATTTTAGAACAGAGAGGACAAAGGGCAAGGACTATTTCCTCGATGTTTACAAGTAGGTTATGATCCATCGGGATCGCAATAGTCCTTGAACCCCCTTCCAACCCTACTTCGAGTTGAGTGAGTCCCTCATCGATCATCCTCAACTCGTTCATATCCATGTCGGAGTCAGATCCAACGTCCTCCTCAGCGACTACCTTCCTTCTATCATCAGTCAAAGAAGGCATGTTTGCCGCGACCCCAAAAGATGAGGCCTCCGCCTTAGAAGTGCAGGGCCATCATTATGCACTACGCCCTCGATCGCGTCCCCCACAAGATGCATGCTCGTTTCCTCCAAGTGAGGGGCCTCAAGACTTAACTCAGGGCTCTCTCTAATACGCACTGTGGCTATTTCTCGAATGTCAAAGCCACTATCTCCCACATCAATGGTTGCCGGCCTCTCTCTCCCCGTATCCACGACTCTCATCTTACGAGGCATTAGACCACCATCCTCAGTAGAGATATTGTCCTCATCAACTAACAAAAAGACTTAGGGAGCAGAAGAGTTATATGGAATGTAGACGGGCTCCCGAACTACGGCAACTGAGTTTGCGACTGGTATGAAAGACGTAGTAGTCGCAACAGGAGCCGAAGCCGAAGATGCANTGAATGTCAAAGCCATTATCTCCCACATCAACGGTTGCCGGCCTCTCTCGCCCCGTATCCACGACTCTCATCTTACGAGGCATTAGACCACCATCATCAGTAGAGATATTGTCCTCATCAACTAACAAAAAGACTTGGGGAGCAGAAGAGTTATATGGAATGTAGACGGGCTCCCGAACTACGGCAACTGAGTTTGAGACTGGTACGAAAGACGTAGTAGTCGCAACAAGAGACGAAGCCGAAGATGCAACAGCCGCCCTTGGGAAAGAGGGCACTGGTGCCCGGCTCCTCCGAGAACCCCTGCCTGAGAAAAAGACAATATTAAGTTAGAAAAACGAACCCATAGACAATAGGAAATGGACCGTCCATGATCAAAGAAAATAAATTACTAGTCGAAGGGAGAGCAGGCTTGAATTTCTTGAAAAAACTTGGCCAATCACGGATCCCTACAATGTGAGAGAGGAGTCGCTCGACCCAGTCAGAGATATGAGAGACCAGAGGAGGAGGCAGGCCATTGGTTGCAAAAGAGAAAAGTAAAAACATCAAAATTCGGAACCAAAATCGAACACAGAGAGTAACAGGGCACTCACGAGTGTAGTTCCAAGCTTTAGGAAAGTTGTTGACATTGGCCATAATGTCCTTAGTCCTGACGAAGAAGAATTTAAGCCAGTACTGACGATTGTATTTATCCTCCATCTTCACCACCAAACATTTGCCTCCTCGGTGGCAAAGGTTCAGCATCGTCCCCCTATAAAAGCCAGGGGCGAATAGATGTATCAAGTGTCATAGTGTTAGCTCGACCCCGACCAACTCGGCAAATTTGGTCAGCATCTTAATCACCTTGTATACGTACGGTGCAAGCTGAGCCAGGCAAACGCCGTAATGATGACAAAAGTTCTCCACTAGCAAGAGGAGGGGGAAATAATAGCCGATGAGGAAGAGATAGGCATAAAGAATGCAGTACCCAGGACAATGGACCTGTACTATGTCCCCTTCAACCGGGATCAGCTCAATATGGTTTGGAAGGACGAATTTTGCCTTAAGTTCCGCCAATGCCTTAGGCGTCATCGTTGATTTAAAGACTCCAGGCGCGACGTCCGGTACTTTGGTAAGGTCGGACCTGGATTCAGGATTACGCCAGATTATTTCCTCCACTGACGGGAAGGTTTCATCCTCAATAATGGCGGAAGCGCTTTCCCCATGAGAGGGAAACAACCACTGCCAAGGGAGCAACATGACTCCCCTTACCAGCATCAGAAGATACATTAGACATAATTCAACGTAGAGGAGAAGAGTAACAAATGAGAGGGAATAAAGAATAATATAGGTCAATGAAACAGAGAAAATAAATTTGGAGAAGAAGAGAGAAGAAGGAAGGTATGGTGTTTCGAAATGTTAGAGGGTTTAAACTCCAAAATCAGGTTCAAGGATCTCTATTTATAAACGTCGTGGCATCAAAACCGAAAATAATTCATTATGATTGGCACCGGAACCGAAGCGACATGTCTAATCAAAGGTCACACGCGAAATGAAGTGATGCATTGGGAATATACATCATAATAACGCATGACATCATGACGTCATCCTAACCCGTGGACAACATAACTCCAACAAACCACCAACATGATCCGCTCATCAAACCCGCCCGCGAAGTCAGCCTCAATAGGCGGAGGAACTAACTATATGGGTCAAAATCTATCTCTAGAATACTTAAGTCATGATGACATTAGCAAAACATTCCCAGGCCGCCACGTGTCAAAGTGGCTTAAGGAACAACGAAGGTCATGGTCGAAGAGTCAGCAAGGACTGAGGTCGAGGAGTCGTCAAGGATCGAGGCCGAGGTCGAATACCTTCGATAGAGTTATAATGGCTAGTTTCAAGATATGACATTACAGAGGATATTCTAGTGGATATTCTCTTCACTTGTACTATTAGGGTTTCTAATAACATGTTTTCTATAAATAGAAAGAGACACAATGATAGGGGATATGAGACATTCACTTATAAAATACACTTTGACTTTATAGAGAGAATCTGGTCTTATTACATATATATAAAAATAATATTTTCACTAAGATTCTTATCCACATGTTTCCACTGGATCCGAAAATAACTTGAATATTCAAAGATTTATCCATCATTTATCATTGTCAGAAAGAACATCCACTGAATTCATCCTTTCTCGGGTGACTCATTCATTTTATTTATATAAATGTCATTTATTGCTATTCATCACTATTTAATGCAACATTACTTCTGTTTGGGTCCTTGAATATTGTCATTATTGTGCACCATCATAACCTTCAGAATAGATCTACGTGCTATTTACCATAATAGCGTGAATTCCGTTTTTAGGATATTATTATTAACCAAGATTAACCCTTATTTGTATAAATCTAATTAGTTGAACCAAGATCTATATTTTTAGTCAAACAATGAGAAACAAAAAATAAGGGAGGTAAGCGTAACATCGCAAATCACAGAAGAGGTCAGTGTTATGGTTTGAAATATGGAGGGATATCTCCGAAAGTATCTCTTTATCTTATGCTTAGTAATTTTAGAATTGATATCATACTTCACCTTTGTTTCTCAAAATGTTATTTAATAAAATTCAAATATTTTAAAAAAGCACACTTACATACACATATTGGGTAATAACTCAATTGTTTTAAATAAAGGACTATTTTATCTTTAGCCAAATATTAAAAAAATAAAATAAAGGAAAATAAGGATAAAATAAAGAAAAAAAGTGAAAGGGACAGAACCCTTTAAAAGGAAAAGAATCTTGCGGCACTCGAAGAATGAAGCAGAAGTAGGAATGCAACAAGCAAAAAACAAAATACAGTAGGAGAAAAGAAAAGAAAGGGAGAAAAAGAGAAGAGAAAAATAAAGATTTTCAGTCCAAATCATCAAGGTAATGATCATTAATTTTTATTTGAGTTTATCACGTGATTCTGAGAAGATATTTATGGTAGAAACATGGAGAAAGTTTCAAAAATTGAGAAAAGTCTAGCCCTAGGGTTCTTCAATCAAATTCATTAATTTGAAAGGGCAAACATTATCAAATTTTAATTTTGATTAGTGTCCTGGAATCCTCTCGACGAGGAGAATCTATTGGTGGTCATGGTCCGAAAATTCTGACCTATTCACTAGAGTTGACTTTTTGGGTCAACTTTTGATCGCGAGTTTGACTTATGTTAAAAATTATAAAAATATTCACCCAAGGGTTTTTGACCGTTCTAAATCCATTTTTGTGTAGTTTGAGGTGATCTGGAGACCTAAGAGTATAATTTTGAGTTATTGGAAAGAGTGCTTGGATTGTGAATTCGAGGTAAGTAAGACTTTAAGCTTTCATGCTTGCTTTTCTAAAACCCGTTTTGAAAGTATGTTATGTACGCCTGGTCCATGTATTCGGACGAGCGTGTGCTTATCAGAATCGGTGGTCTTACACCAGCCACAAATGTATATTATTTAGTGAAAAAGCTGAAAATTATTTAATAAGTGATTTGTGGTGTGGCGTAGCCTCGTGCTATGGCGTTGGGGTGATCGAAATTATTTCTTCGTTGTCGTAATATTTATGGGGCATTGTGTATGCTACCGTGATACATTTGGAGCATTGTGTATTCTGCCGTAGACTCGTCGGGATATTTGATTAATTTTCTTTCACTGTCGTTTATGATAAGCCCTTAGTATGGTTTGTGCTGTATAGTGTTGTTATTGAATAATTATTTGCACTTTATGTAGTAATTATATGGTGAAAGAATTGCTCTACATATTATTTATGTGCTTGTTGTATATTTATATTTTCTAATACTTGTTCCAGAGGTATTCAGAGTGACGGGCCGAGGATCCTACTGGGTTATATTTACGTATAACTCACTCCTTACATGCATGTCCATGCAGATACTATTGGTTAAGACAAAGCTAATAGCTGACGAGTTCGCTAGAGTTGATTCAGTTATTGAGGTGAGTCACCGCATGGTTTGTGGAGGATGCCAAAAGAGTCATTACCGTTTATTCATATGATATCTTTTATAATTCTCTTAGATACTTCATGGTATAGTGTGAGATTTGGGATAAAAATTTTAATTTAATATTTGGAGATGTTAATTGTTCATAATTGATTATCAGATGATTTGGATACTCATTTAATTTATCAAATGCTGCAAATTAATGGCTAATGTATGAAAGTATGGTTCGCCTGACGGATGGTGCATGCTGAGTGTCAATCACGTCTAGGGGTAGCTTGGGACATGACATATTGTGATTACATGAAATGGTGCATCTTCCATTTACCTTATTAATTAGTGTGGCGAGTCATTAGATTATAAGAAGTTACTTATTTCATTACATCAACCTAGCTATTATTAGGTGTAATATCTTGTGGAATATCATTTTCAAATTCGAAATTATTATTCTTACACTGATGGAAGCGTACCATAAAAGTAAAATATAGAGGAGGCCTTGTATTTATTTGTCAATATCACGATCCAAAATCCACTAAAGGCCGTGATGGTGTCTAACACCGCCGTCAGGCAAGCCAACGATGATTGATCAACTTAATTACTCATTTTAGTATTTTCAAATCTAAATTTTCCTTAATTAAATAATATGAAATAAAATTTACTGGGTAAATGATAATATTTACACGAACTCCAATAGCGAACAACTCGTAGGAATCCCCAAAACCCGATGTCACAAGTACATGAGCATTTTCTAAGGAGTACAATAATAATATTACATCTGTCTAGAATATAAATAAGACAGGATAAAATAAATAGTATGATGGAGACTCAGTGGACTGCGATGCGTAGCCTGAATTGCAGCTCACATAAAGTTTCCTTAACAGATGCGCCTACGCGCCAAGATGATCACCAAATGAACCTGTCAGATCCTGCACATTTAGTGCAGAAGTGTAGCATGAGTACGTAAATCAATGCGTACTCAGTAAGTATCTAGCCTAACCCCGGAGAAGTAGTGACGAAGGGTCGACATTGACACTTACTAGAGGTCCAATAAAATAATATAACAATTCATGACAGATATGAAGTGCACATCAATAGTGGTGTAATTATGTAAATTTCATAATCTTCCAAATATTTCTTTTAAAGTATAAATTTCTCGATCTTGTATTCTACCTTAATAGCTCAAAAAATGCCAAGTGTCAATATCAAATAAATAAGAAATACCATAAAATGCCGGGCATTAGTGGAAGGTTTATATCATGAATATTCGGACTAATAGCGATATAACACACGATTCTGCCGAGGTCGTTTGGTCCGATCCATAAAATATGTGCACTACCGAGGGTCGAGCGGCACGAACCATAGATGCATCTATTATACTGTCAAGGCGTTCGGCACGCTCCACAAGAAATGAGAAAATTTACCGAATTACGAGACACGTATTNCCGAGGCGTTTGGCACGCTCCACAAGAAATGAAAAAATTTACCGAATTACGAGACACGTATTTACAATACAGTAGATGAGTATGGAATGAATATAATCTTAACCGTTTCTCAAATAACTCGCCCACAACTCAAAGTGTTAAGGTTCGGCCTATTATACATATATTTATTTCTAAATCAAATTCGGTTATAACATCAATTAGTTAAGCCAGCAGAACGAATTCAAATAATTCAATTATTACATGGTAAAGTCCTAAGTCTACCCGGACATAAATATGATTTAGCTACGTACGGACTCTCGTCACCTCGTGCATACGTAGCACCCACAACTAGTTGCACATAACAGTAAATATCACCTAGGGGTAGTTTTCCCCTCACAAGGTTAGACAAGAAACTTACCTTGCTCTGAAGTTTCAAAACCGGCTCCAACGCCTCTCTAACTCTTCAATTCAAGCCAAACGATCCGAAACTGGTCAAACAATGTGCAACTCAGTCAAACTGTACTCCAATGCTTATAATTAATCAATTCTTAACAATCCCCAACTCCGATCTAAAAGTCATTAAAGTTAACTCTTGTGCCCACGTACACGGATCCCGAAAACTTTGGAAGTTAAATATTACCTATAACATTACGAACTCAAATATATAATTTGTTCCTAATTCCATGTCCACATTCGTGGTACAAATCCAAAAATACTAATTTCTAGGTTTTCCACCAAAACTCCAAATTTTTACAAATTCTCATGCTTAAATCCATATATAAATCATGTATGTAACTCACAATGTGAAGAAATCACTTACCCCATAATAGATGATAAAGATGGCACTCCAAAATTGCTCCAAAATCGGCTCCCATGGACGAAAAGAAAAGAAAATGGGCTAAACCCCGGTTTTAAAAGAACACACTGCCCAACGTCCTTTCGTGTCTGCGGTCCATTAGCCGCTTCTGCGGATCCACAGATGCGATGCTCCTCTTCGCTTCTATGGACAAAAGGTCCGCTTTTGTGGACTCGCTTCTGCGACAACATTGTCGCTTCTACGAAGCAGCCTTCCCTCTCACTTTCTGCTTCTGCAATCGATCCGTCATAGGTGCGACTCCGCTTCTGCGGTCCACCTGCCCGCTTCTGCGACCCCTGCCTCAGTCATGCTTGGCCGCTTTTGCGAAGCCCATCTTGCTTTTGCGAGCTCGCACGTGCGAGCAAAATTCCGCAGGTGTGATTGCACGAGAACGTAGAATTCTTCAACTTTGCCTCAATTTAAAATTTTGATCTAATTTCAATCTGTTTCAAACCCGGGGCCCCCGTGACCCCGGCCAAACATACCAACACATCCCACAACATGAATCGATGGCTAAAACCTTTCTTTATACTTTCAAACTTTGACAAACGTGTCCGAACCATACCAAAATATTCTGGAATGACGTCAAACTTTGCGTACAAGTCATGAATCATAATATAAACTCATTCCAAGGTTCGGAATACCAAACGGACATCGATAATACCAAAGCCCACTTCAAACCAAACATAGGAAATTCTTAAACCTTCAAAATATTAACTTTCCATAATAAGCGCTGAAATACTCTCGGGTGATCCGATACTCAACCCGAACATATTGTGATAACCCGAAAGGCCATCTTTAAATTTAATATTCACTTTTGTGTTCTGATACCTTGAATAGCACCATTTAGCATTCCCCAACTTGCGTGCGTAGTCCGTGTATTTTTCCGAAAAGCTTTTATTTGAAAAAATGATGAAAATGTGAAATAATGCTTTAAAACTCAACTGAGTTGACTTCGGTTGATATTTTGACTAAACGGACACTGATCGATATTTTGACGGTCCCGGTAGATCCGTATCGTAATTTAGGACTTGGGCGTATGCCCAGAATCTAATTTGGAGGTCCCTACCTCGAGTTATCACCATTTATTGAAAATTAAAAAATTGAAAGCTTAAAGATTTCAATATTTGACCACAAATTGACTTTTATGGATATCGGGCTGGAATTTTGATTTCAAAGTTTGAATAGCTCCGTTATGTCGTTTAGGACTTACATGCAAAAATTTAGGTCATTCCGGACTATTTTGTCGTGTTTCGGTGTGAGTTTTAGAATTGAAATTTTTATAAGTTCATTAAGTTCAAATCGAGGTACGAATTGTAGTTTTGACGTTGTTTGATGTGATTTGAGGCCTACTAAGTTCGTATGCTATTTTAGGACTTGTTGGTGCATTTGGTTGAGGCCCTGGGGGCCTCGGGTGGATTCCGGATGATTAACGGATCAAAATTTGGACTTAAGGAAAATCTGAAGTTTTGGCCTTCTGGTGCAATCACTAGTTTTTTGACCGCAGGTGCGAGCTCGCAGAAGCAGATGGTCCGCAGAAGCGGACGAAACGTTGTAAAAGCGCGACCGCAGAAGCGACAAAATGGTCGCAGATGCGGCCTGAGCTAAGGTGGAACTGGACCGTAGATGCGGACGCTTCTTCGCAGAAGAGAGTCCACATAAGCGAGGAATGCGCAGCAGAAGAAAGACCACAGAAGCGGTTGCGCAGAAACGACTAAGTGTCCACTGGTGCGAAAGCACTAGACAAATTATAAAAACAGAGGGTTGCGGCATTTTTGGCATTTTGGACATTTCAAGCACGGTTTGGGGCAAAATTTCAGAGGGAATTCACGGGAAAACTTGAGGTAAGTCACTTGTGATCATTGTTAGTCAATAATATTGAATTACCATCGATTATTCCGACTATATTACGTGTTTTTGAGGTGAAATTCGAGGATTTGGGCCTAGGGATTTGAAAATAAGATTTGGGGATTTGAAGGCTGGGTTGATGTCGGAATTTGATAAAACTTATATGGTTGGACTCGGGTTTTGTAATTCNCTGGGTTGATGTCGGAATTTAATAAAACTTATATGGTTTGACTCGAGTTTTGTAATTCTCTTGCTTATTTAATTAAGATATTCCTACTTAAGTTTGTTATGAACAATTGCTTATTTAATTAAGATATTTCTACTTAAATTTATTATTGTTTATTTGATCATTTCTCATGAAATTATTGTCAATTTAATTATTGTTGAATATTTGGGAAGGTGAAGTCGGTATTATAGTATTGAATTGATTGATAAGTATGTATCCCCTCATTTAAATGCTCTTCCGAATATATATTATCATTTCCATGGTAAGAAAGAGTGTAAAAGCACGAAGGGTGATGCCGCGCCATTTTCACATCATTATTTATTGATTTATAAAGTGAGAAGGAAATTTAAAGAACGAAGGGTGATGTCGTGCCATTAAATTATTTATTCATCATACTGTGGCAAGAAAGAGAGTTAAAGAACGAAGGGTGATGCCGTACCATTCATAATATTTATTTATCATTTGATGGGAAGGATGAGAGTAAAAGCACGAAGGGTGGTGCCCTGCCATTTGTATATTATCAGATACTTATTTTATTGTTGATAAATTAATTGGCTGCTACGTGACAATTCTCTTGTTGACTTTTTTATATCATTCCCCTTCGCATGTTCCCTCCCAAATTTGTAAATTGTTAATTATTGGGTTCATTGTTGCTTCGTATTTGTATATACTTGTACATGTTTTTTACGTATGTGTCTTGTCATAGCCTCGTCACTACTTCGTCGAGGTTAGGCTCGATACTTACAGAGTACATGAGGTCGGTTATACTCATACAATACTCTGCACTTCTTGTGCAGATTTTGGAGTTAGTCCTAGCGGCGTACCATAGACTTGCTCGGATTCAGCTACCTAGAGGAGACTTGAGGTATAACTGCAAAGTGTTCACAGTTCTGAATTCCCTTCTACTTTATCTTAGTTATGTATTACCTTTCAAATAGCTTGAATTTTATTCAGACCTTTATTTGTATTATTCTAGTAGCTCGTGCACTTGTGACACCAGATTCAGGGATGTATTTGGATGATTCGGTTGTCATGGTCTTCCGCACTTTATTTCAGTAGATGACTTCCATTTAATTTGATTTATTTTTAGAAAAATGGTTAAGATTATTCTAACGTTAGCTTGCCTAGCAAGTTAAATGTTAGGCGCCATCACGGTCCCGAAGGTGGAAATTTCTGGTCGTGCAAGTTGGCATCAGAGCACTAGGTTACTTAGGTCTCATGAGTCACAAGCAAACTTAGTAGAGTCTGAAGGATCGTTACAAAGATATATGTACTTATCTTCCAGAGGCTATGAAGTTTAGGAACAATATCACTTCTTTCTTATTTTGTCATGCGAATTTTATTCTATCATCGATGATTGAACCATTCTATTCTTATTCTCTCACAGATGGCGAGAATGCGTAATACAATATACCGACGGACAGGGGCCAGAGCCCCCGATTTCAACTATGACCAGGGGTAGAGGCCGAGGAAGAGGCAGAGGCAGAGGCAGAGCTCAATCTAGAGCTCGAGCAGCAGCACCCGTAGTGGAGCCTCAGGTGGATCTTCATGAGGNCAATAGCTTGAATTTTATTCAGACCTTTATTTGTATTATTCTAGTAGCTCGTGCACTTGCAACACCAGATTCAGGGATGTATTTGGATGATTCGGTTGTTATGGTCTTCCGCACTTTATTTCAGTAGATGACTTCCATTTAATTTGATTNCTGCCATTTTTATATTATCAGATACTTATTTTATTGTTGATAAATTAATTGGCTGCTACGTGACAATTCTCTTGTTGACTTTTTTATATCATTCCCCTTCGCATGTTCCCTCCCAAATTTGTAAATTGTTAATTATTGGGTTCATTGTTGATTCGTATTTGTATATACTTGTACATGTTGTTTACGTATGTGTCTTGTCATAGCCTCATCACTACTTCGTCGAGTTTAGGCTCGATACTTACAGAGTACATGGGGTCGGTTGTACTCATACAATACTCTGCACTTCTTGTGCAGATTTTGGAGTTAGTCTTAGTGGCGTACCATAGACTTGCTCGGATTCAGCTACCTAGAGGAGACTTGAGGTATAACTGCAAAGTGTTCACAGTTCTGAATTCCCTTCTACTTTATCTTAGTTATGTATTACCTTTCAAATAGCTTGAATTTTATTCAGACCTTTATTTGTATTATTCTAGTAGCTCGTGCACTTGTGACACCAGATTCAGGGATGTATTTGGATGATTCGGTTGTCATGGTCTTCCGCACTTTATTTCAGTAGATGACTTCCATTTAATTTGATTTATTTTTAAAAAAATGGTTAAGATTATTCTAACGTTAGCTTGCCTAGCAAGTTAAATGTTAGGCGCCATCACGGTCCCGAAGGTGGAAATTTCTGGTCGTGCAAGTTGGCATCAGAGCACTAGGTTACTTAGGTCTCATGAGTCACGAGCAAACTTAGTAGAGTCTGAAGGATCGTTACAAAGACATCTGTACTTATCTTCCAGAGGCTATGAAGTTTAGGAACAATATCACTTCTTTCTTATTCTGTCATGCGAATTTCTATTCTATCATCGATGATTGAAACATTCTATTCTTATTCTCTCACAGATGGCGAGAATGCGTAATACATCTACCGACGGACAGGGGCCAGAGCCCCCAATTTTAACTATGACCAGGGGTAGAGGCCGAGGAAGAGGCAGAGGCAGAGCT